>CAUYTI010080522.1:0-51146 GCA_963575145.1 Galago senegalensis
TTTTTTTTGAGACAGGGCCTCAAGCTGTCCCCCTGGGTAGAGTGCCGTGGCATCACAGCTCACAGCAACCTCCAACTCCTGGGCTCAAGCGAGTCTCTTGCCTCCGCCTCCCAAGTAGCTGAGACTACAGGCACCCGCCACAATGCCTGGCTATTTTTTGGTTGTAGCCATCATTGTTCTTTGGCGGGCCTGGGCTGGGGATTCGAAACCGCCACCTTAGGTGTATGTGGCTGGCGCCTTAGCCACTTAAGCCACAGGTGCTGAGCCAAAATGATCTTTTTTTATTTTGCACTATTTTCCCCATATTTCAAATAGCTGTGAACATGTGCTATTTAGCTGATGCCCACTGGGAGTTATTCAGGGATGCTGTGTAACACTTATATTTTGCTTGTATGCCCTATAAGTAATCAAAATGTATATATTTCAGTAAAATACTAAGCCCATTTGACCTTACACATTGATTATATGGATTAACCTAAAAAAAAAAAATCCCTGAGGATGAGAAGAATGATTTTGGCTTTTATTATCTAGGTCCTCCATTTAAATTTTGTTTCTTCTCTCAACCATGCCAAAGTACCCATTAAGTCCCAACACAGCAGACTAAAACAAAAGAGATTTGGAGTCTGTTAGTTGTCCTACAAAAATTGTGGACGTGTCTTCCTTGGTTTTCAAAGATGCTCCAATTAGGACTGAATGACATTACATTACTTGAGTTTAGTCAGTTTTACATATCTTGCTATTAATTAGAGAAGCGATTAGAACTTTCAAAAGGGAACATTTTTTTCATTAAAAATTGTTATTGTCTCCTTCATCCTAGGCTATAGTTGTGATTCATCTGGAAGGGAAAGGGGAGGTCAAGGAAGGGGGGTGGGTTGATAGAGGGAGGGTTGGTAGGGGGACCACACCTATGGAGCATATTGCAAGTACAAGTTGGATCTATCAGGTGTAGAACACAAATGTCTTAACACTGTAATTGGGTAAGTGAGGTGAAGGCTATGCTGATTAGTAGGATGTAAGCACTCCAATTTGTACAAATAATCAACACATTGGATCCCATAATGGCATAAATGTATTCATGATCTATGCACAAATGACTTAATAAAAAAAAGAAAAAGAAGAAAAAAATTGTCATTGCATGTTTGTTTACAAGTAGACACTGGAGGAACACAATAAAATCTTACACTTTCTGAATACAACACACTTCACCCTATTATTAGTTCTTTATTCTTCTCATTATATAGTCCTTTTTAATGTGTTAAAAGAATAATCGGGCTGGCAAGAACTTTTAAAATCAGCAGATCAGGGAAGAATTTTTCTTTTCCAAATGGACGGAATCAGAAGGTCAAGGCCTCCTAGGTCATTAAGACAATCTTTTTTGAGGCAGGACTACAAAGCACTCAGTCTCCATTTAACCAGAGTACACAAGCAAGGCTTTCTTTTTTCCTTTTTTCATATTTTGGGAGAGTTTGGCAGACTCTGCTGTATTTCTGACTCAGAATCTCTAGCGTGATCACACTTCGATCTTAATTCTAAGGACTTTTTGGGTGAGAGCTGAGGCTTGATTAATGAATTAACCTGTCATTCTCTTTTTCCAGTGTTCAGGGAATGTTCGGTGGGAGTACATCAGCATTGGCTGGTTCAGCAGGAAGCAACAGAGCACCGCTGAGAAACCAGAGGAACCCAGAGGGAATATGGGCCCTGGAGACAATGGAAACAGATCTTCTAAAGTTAACTTCGGACAGAGCGCTCATGAAAAATAACAAAACACACAGCCTCGCCATGACTTTGAATTTTTCAATAAATACACGTACAGCTACAGAGTGTGATTTAAATGATATAAAATAAAATGCTGTCGCATTTCCAGGAGGAAGTCATTTAGGGTAATGGGCTTTAACTTAGCTAAAAAGGCAGCCAGTGGCCAAAAATTTCAAAGGGATTTTTTCATTTCCATCAAGAAATGAGTCCCTCAGTTTTAGCGGCTGACTCACTATTGGGAAACTGATTTCTTTGAGATTAGGATGTGTGGGAGGAGAGAAAAAAAGATCATTTGGCTCTTACTAATAATCACTGGCACAGAGTGGAAAGAGCCGTTCTGAAACCCGGGAAGCCTGGGCCGTCGGGAAGGGAATCTGGCGGATAATTATCGGATCCCATAAATGACATGACTACGTTTTGGCAACTGCTTAGAAAAATTTGCAGACAGAGATTGTTTATTTAGTAGCTTAATGAAATCATTCAAATGACTCTTTTTATTCATGTTACAAGTCATGTAATATATAGCCACCCTGTATTTTATAGATTTGGCATCATCAACATGACTTAACATACTTACATTCACTTGTGGACCCAAATTTTACATTCAAGTGGATTTTTAAAAGGCCACATATTAAGTTTAATACATAAACATGGCCCAAATGTTACACTGTTTGAGAAAAAAATTCTCTTAAAACAGTAAAATTAACCTTTCAGGGTTGTTCTACATTAGAATTGTTTTAACTAAGCCCAAACTGGATACATTTATTTAAAACTAATTGTTCTGTGCTAGCTCTGTGATTTTTAAATTCTTCACAGAGAAACATATTTTACACATAATCTTACTTGAAGTCCTAGTACAGAAGACAAGTAAAGGAATATTTTATAATGTTCATGTTCATAAGTTTGGATTATTGCTACTGAACCCTCCACTGGGAACTATGAAATTACTTTGGTCACCAGGGAAAGCTCAGAATTCAAGGCTCACGGACGGTACTGGCAATTTTACCATCACACTGATATAATATCTATTTCTCTATTTTGATTTGTTATGCAATATTTAGAAAACCTTGACGTATTAAGCCAAATAAATATGTAGTAACAGATTTAAATTGCTAGCGTGTGCTTTCAGGAAAATCATCACATAATACAGATAAGTCATTGGGAGGTTTTCACCATCCTACCACCTAATGTAAGGCACAAATGAATAAATTGTCTCCAAAGGGCCAATATTTTATATGTACCACATCTGTGTGTGTAACAGCTATGAAGACAGTAAGCACGTGTACCACGTACATTAAAAAAATGATGAAGCATGTTTGGGCAGAATTGTTGCAACATTCTTGTAGAACCTTAAACTTCTCTGGAATAAGAGAAATTTTCAAAGCCACAATGCTTTCAGGAAGAAAGTAATAATACTAGTTTTCTATTTAGCATTTATGATTGATTTAAATAAAACCACATATGAAAATAAGAATAAATAAGTGTATCAGGGTTTTGTCTGTGAATGGTGGAGAACTCCCAGGAATAGCGTATTAACCACTGAAAATGTATTTTTGCTCTTACATGAGCCAGATTTAGAGGTAGGTAGATGAATTCATGCTCCAACACGGTTGCTTATCATACCTACTCTTCAGCCAGTAGGACAGAGGCAGGGGTGAGGAAGGGTACATAGCTCTTATGCTTTAAGTACTACTCCTACTTACAGACCGTTAATTAGAACAATGATCTTCACCTTGTTCTGTGGATTTTTTTATTACTAAGAAAGAAGAAAAGGAAGGAACAACATCAAACACTAAGAACAAATTAATTACCTTTTCTTCATTCCACTTTTTGCTGTAAATAGTGGCATACTCTGTTCACGTTTGGACCTTATCATTTTTGTAAGACACCCCAAGTCTAACGTAGGAATCGTCTATCATTGCAGGTTTCCTATGAAAGCTTCAGCTATCACCCCCACATCCATGACCCAGAAGGGTACATGGTCTCAGGCTGGAAGCAATGAGTCTAAAAATCTTTCAGTATCATTCCCTTCCTCCTGCATCAATGACTACCTAATTCTGCCTTATTCTGCTCTCTAGTGCCTTCAGGGAATTACTTTTTTTTTCCTGTGGTTTATGCAGAGTTTATAGTTGTTATCTGCAGGGTGGTGAGTCCAATGGGAGTTTATCACCGTAACTAGAAAGGAAAGCTCCTAGAAGTTGTTCCCCTGATAATGTCATTTCCTCTTGTCACTCAGATCCAACCTAAGTGTCCCCTCTTTAGTAAGACTTCTGACCTTGATTTAAGGAAGGCTTCACCTCTTACAAAAGAAACTATTTTAAGATAATATATAGCCCCACCAATATCTGAAGTTTTGTTTCCCTCCTTCCTTAAATTCTGCATGGCTGCCTCCATCTCTTCTATGAGACTTCTGTTCAAATGTCTGTGTATCGGTGAAATTGTCCCTGACCTCTGCTATCGTCCTTCATAGGTGCCCAAAGCACACACAGGTACATGAGCACACACATCCAGGATTAACACACTCTCCGATCTTTCTAAGATAGTCTCACATTGTGTTCATCATCACAGTTTAATAATTAATAACAACTCCTGTTACTCTCATAATCTTATAGATCAGGCTGATATATTAAATGGTAATCCTAAAAATAATTACCATGCTGATTGATTTTTTTTCCTTCCTAATACACATCACCGTCTGATATCCATGCATTAGAATTTATGTCTCTATAAGGAAAAATGTAAAATATTATTACAAATAATATATGTCTATATATTAGAGCATATGTCTACTATATCCTCATCTCAGGACACACATTTATAAAGACAGGGACTTTTCTGTTTTGCCCACTGTTCACGCTACTGATGGCTCTTGCCATATCCAAGATATTTGGTAAAGATTTGTGGCAGAAGCAAATGAATGAATCGATTTTTTTCTTTGCATAGCCTAGTAGAAGGCAAACTAGATGATTCTGGGAATTTGCATTTGTATTTCTCCATTTTATCCCATTACAAGCCTATCATGGGCACTCAATAGTCTTCCAGCACAGTTTCAACATTCTAATTTGAAATACGTTATGAATGAGTTATGATGTCTAGCTAGGCAACTTGAATGGCTTCCTTTTGCTCTTGTGCAGATTTTTTTGGTCTCAATAACCACAGGTTTTATTAACAATCATAGTTCCATTTATATTGTATGGCCAAGAAGGACTAAGGCTGTTTCTTAACTATTCAAAGATGTTTATTCACTGATCTTTGGGATACGTGAATATGTTACCTAAATGGCAAAATAGAACCTAGAAGATGTCATTAAAGATCTTGAGAGATGGAGGGACAAATACTAGATAATTTAGGTGTGAAGAAGCTCTGCTGCTGACTTTGAAGATGGAGGAAGGGGCCATGAGCCAAGGAATGCAGGAGGTCTCTAGCAACTAGGAAAAACAAAGGGGCAGAGCACCCCCTAGAGCCTCCAGGGTGTTACAGCCCAGCAGATGCCTCAACATCACCCTCTGAAACCTATTTAAGACTTCTGACATCCACTTTTGCATGATAGAACATTGTGTTGTTTCAAGCCATAGAGTTTGTGGTGATTTGTTACAGGTGCAATAGAAAACTAGCGGACTTGGAATTCAGCTTACTGAGTGGATTTCACTTCTGGACACAGGCGTTTTATTGTTGTTACCCTTTATCTACCGGGCAGCACTGAACTATCTCAGTTTCTGCTCTGTCTTGCTTCCAGGCTTAAATCAACACAACAAGCCACCTCCACCCCCGTGCCCACAAAGAAAAATTCTCCTGCTTAATTTAAAGAGCAGTTTCAGGACTTCACCTTGGGTCAGAAACACAGCCACCTGCTTCATATTCCTGGAGGAGAGGGAGTGAGGGGATTTGTCTGTCTGTCTGTGAATTCTGTTTCCTGCCTCATAGCCCCATCACAGTCTCTGAGCTAACCAGATCCCATCTTGCAATAGCCTTTCTAGACTTTGGAAAAAGGAGTTATCATTCCAGAGTGAGGTGTTGCCTTTGCTTTCATTTATCTACCTGATTTATTGCTTTTGCTCCAGTTTATCTGACTTAAACCACATCTTTGTTCTTTAAGAAAGTCTTCACATTTTTGAGTTCTTCACAGCCTGCTTCATTCTTCCTACTGCCAGGGACTTACTATTTTTAACTCGCTTTATTGGCATTTCAGTAGGATTTGGGGAAGAAAAGGAGGCAGATATATGTTCAATCTGTCATCTTGACTGGAAGCTGCTGTTTTAAACTGCTCTTTTTTTTTTTCTACAGATTTGATTATTTTTGCTCTACTTATCCACATGTGTCTCTACTTGTCAAGTGTTGGGAGATTATATAGGTTTCTCATGTGTGTTGTGGTGATCAAAGATTCTTGGGGCAGTGCCCTCATTATCTGTCAGGCTGGGCCGCTGTGATTAGGAACAGGTGTAGCCCAGCCCTCGCTTTCCTACCATTTCTGTCTGCGCCAAATAAAAAGCAGGGGTGAAATTTTCCTGGGCCATCTTTTCTTTCCTCTTAGTTTCCTGGTGCTGCAAAACTTTTCATGGTATTGGCAAGGATTTGCATTTGTGGCTGACAGATTGTCCCACATCCTACTGTGGTCCCCACGAATTCTGTAGTCTTGAGATATGAGATTTTGATGTGGTTCCGCTGGGGTCATATGTTCCATGTAATTTCAATTTAATCAGCTTCCATTCATTTAACTGCCCTTTTTTTTTTATAGGATGAGGTAATTTTTAAGAAATTTCTATATCAAGATGGTAATGCCTTATTTCTAAATCAGATACTTACATTCTTCTTTCAAGTCTTTGCATAGTCCCTTGATAATTACAATTGTAAGGAGGTGAGTTAAAGGTAAGAATCAAACATATGTCCTCAATCATCACTCAGAGATTCAGATATGTTTATATAATCAATAAACTTATCGTATCTATATTTTTACTAAGTTAGCCTAGGTATCAGTTTATTCACTCTGAGTTTATTTTACAGTTTAATCTTCACATCTGGTTGCATGATGCTTTGGTGAATTGTGGGGTATTATATTGTTTGGGTCACTATGCACCAGATTATCTGAGAAGACTTAGCAGGGAGCATGCCATTTCTTACCACGTGGCTGCAAATGCCTGCAAAGTGAGAGAAAGTGAGGCAGACTAAGAAAGCCATAATTGGAACTAAGTCCAAAATATTAAATACAGCTCATTATGGGGAGATAAATCTATTTTTTATTTTCTATTTTTAATCATAGCAAATATAGTCTAATAGACAAAGCATGATATCTAAATCTTAAGGCAAAAGATAAATGATATTTTTATTTAGCTGCCTGTATCACGGGTAGTCCCGACTCATATGTGTGCCCACAATGACAATGGGTAACACAGAGAGAGAAAGAAGACTAGGCGTGTTATGGGTGCAAGAAAAAGAATCTACACAAGGAGAGTCAGGATTTTGTCAGCGGAGTGGAAAGGCACTTGGTTTTGAGCTGCATCACAGGAAATACCATTCCCAGAGAAAGAAAATTGGCTCAGAATGAAAAAGAAGTGGGTACTAGACCTTATAGATGGGGCTAGACAAGAACAGGAACAGCTCAACATTCATAAAATTTTATTGCTATTAATACTATTTGTTTATAACATCAATAAACTCAAAGTAAAATTGCAGCACCACCAACTTTATGGAAAGCTCCTTTGCAATTGTATGCCTTTACCCGGAAAATATCATAATTAAAGCTTACTGACTAGCTTGGTTCAGATAAGTAAGCTGAACACACATTCTGACTTCCTGAAGCTTCGTCTAAGAAGGTTCATCTGAATTTGCATAGCATTTGTTACAGAGACTTAAGAATTCTATCATCATATCAACTAAAAGCATGAGAATTTCTTTTTGCACTCTCCAATAACCCCTTCTCATGAGACAAGCAGAGATTCCCCAGTGGACAAACCACCACTGTTCCCAATTGTGTTACCTTTTAAATAAAGGATTCCCAGCAAACACTCAGAAGACATCATATGCCTTCCAGGGATGGGCAGCTGGAAAAGAGGGAAGAGATTAATAGAGAAAAAGCTGGGGACCATCCCAATTCTGTTCTTCAGTTCCTTGATTGAAGGCATTAAGTTTTATTTTATTAACTTCTTTCTTGCCCTTCAAAAGTTGAGGGTGCTCACTCCAGGGCTCGCACAG
Source organism: Galago senegalensis (assembly GCA_963575145.1). Classification (NCBI taxonomy): domain Eukaryota; kingdom Metazoa; phylum Chordata; class Mammalia; order Primates; family Galagidae; genus Galago; species Galago senegalensis. Next base: position 7,945 of record CAUYTI010080522.1, read on the forward strand.
AACTGCCCCGGGGAACCTCGGTGCAAAGGTTTGAAATCACAGCTGGCTGTGATTAGAAGGATTGGGAGAGATCAGTGCTTGATTAACTTTCAGCTGCTATTGGTTTGCCCGAGTTCCTGCAGGAGAATTAATCCGTAGGTTCGAGTAAATTTTGGATCTTAATGGATACCAGATACATTGAGCCCACCCAGACCACCATGATTCTGCAGTCCCTTTCCTTGCATTTAAATTGTACAAATGAATTCATTCCTCCTCACCCAGTGGCCCGAATAACCCTTCCTTAAGGTTTTCTTCCATCAGCATTCACTTTGTTTTGCCTTCTCTTCTGAAAGAGCGTAGGTTCTTTTGGACGAGGTCCAGGTCTTACTTTTTGCATTTTCGGAAGTGTGAATTTAATTCTCTTCACGCAATGGAGTTTGTTGGGTGAATAACACTGCATCCCGCTGCATTTTCTCCTAATCTGTGTTTAGCACACATGAAATTCTTCTATAATCAGCAACCTCTCCTTGAATTGCCCAACAGAGATTCATCTTCCTCTTCAATTGAATTTATGTCTTTCTAGCTAAAGAGTTCCAGAACCGCAGATGCCCGCTTATTATCATATTTCCATGTGATCTTGATAACACTAACAGGTAGTAGGTCAAGCCGATGCTTTTTCAAGAACACGGGTTTTAAGACTTTCATAACTTTTACTTTATTAATTCATTTTGTTACCCAGTGGAGGTCCTTCTTTGTGGACCATGATGATACTTGTGAATTGAGGAACTCACTCATAAGGGAAAAGTGGGCACAAAAGTAACAGACACATGTTTGTTTAAACCTCAGGAGACTTCAAATTTGTCTGATAGATTGTTGTGATAGCACTGACCTGTGAGACTCACAGTGTTAAGATCAGAGACGAGTAAATAAAAATAAAGTATTAACCACCATAAATAAATCACGCAGAAATGTTCCTAACTAGCCTGGAACTTGTTCCTTTCACAGGGTCTAACTGTGGCATGTGGCTGGATAAAGCTGAGGGAGTTCAAAATGTTTTAGAAGGTTCTTGTATTTCTTTGAGAGTTTTATTTTAAATGAAAAAGGTAAAATTTCTGTTTATGACCTCTTGAAATTCTATGGCAGATTTGCTTCCGCATTCCTGTTTATTTTCTCCCAACAATATTCATTAGCCCTGTACTAACACAGATCTACAGACTTAAGTAGTTATTAGGAGATCAGATGCTGTTTACGTCATCTTGCTCTAACTACTGCTTGCTTGAACTACTCCAGCATAAATATCAGGTAAAACAAAGCACATATCTATATACCTATATCTATGTCACCCTTATCCTCTCTCACAGCTCCTCTCTACTCATTATTCTCCATTTAGGGGACATCTACTCCATACTTTGCCTTTGCGTCCATCACTTCTCATCTGAAATGGTCAATGTTCTTCTCCTTGCTCTTTGCTCCATCCTGTGTGATGCCTAGGCTTTTTCAGACTTTTTTTTCCCCCCTGGGGCTGGGTTTGAACCTGCCACCTCTGGCATATGGGGCTGGCACCCTACCCTTTTGAGCCACAGGCGCCGCCCAAGGATTTTTCATACTTTTTTCAATGTTTTTTTCCTCTTCTTCATTCCTGTCTTATTCTAACTTTCTGTCTGAGTCACACATTACATTTGACAGTTTATTTTAGTGGTTTCTTGGGCTGTTATTTATCATTCTGGGAAATTACTTGGTCTCTAGAAGTTGATTATCACCCTTCAGCCTAAGAAGCAGAGTTTTAAAAAATAGTTACAGCACCTTGTTTACACAAACAGGATGTTTAAAAATTTCCAAATTATTATTTAAATTTTATTTGTTTTCATTAAATCATAACTGTGTACATTGAGGCATTGATGGCGTTCAGGGTACTGATTTGGTACACAATGTGAAATGCTTACATGTGAAATGATTAACACGTCCATCACAATTATACTTTTTCCTTAATAGTTTTGAAATGTACCATTGCATCATGCACATTAGGTGAGGTCCCCCCATACCCTTGAAGTACTAACAAAAGAAATTGTATGTGTATAACAGGAATTAGATTTTCCTTGATTCAGAATATTCAGCAAAATTTTCGTGTTAAGGAAACATTTCTTTAAATGGTTCATATCTATAAATATTGCTGCATGGAGTTCTGAAAACTGGTAGATAGCCTATACAGATTAAAAGTTTCTTGTTAGATTATAAACTCCATAAAAATTAAAACCATAATGTTCTGGTCCCTTCTGTATTCTGGGGCTAACATAATACATAGTACATAATTGTGTCAATAGATAATTTTAAATGAATCTGATGAATGAACAAGTACGTCAAATAACTCTAAATAAAGCACAAGTATAAAAGGCAATGTTTCTTTTCTATCTTTTTTAAGATTGCTTTTGTGATATAAAAACAATGACAAAATGACAAGATAGCTACCCACGTTCTCACACATGGTCTCATCTAGATAAATGGCCAGAGGTAATTAAATCTTGATTCTCTCCAAGAAATGAACTTGTTAAATGTGTTTCAAATACATTGATCATTAAGGAAAAATGAAAAAAATTATGTGGATATCAGTATCTTTGCAGCTCAACTTGATTGACATTTCACTTTTGCTAAGAAAATTAGGGTGTTGAATATGTTAGAAAATATATGATATTTCTGAAGCTGTTAGGTCTGTCTTTCATGGCAGTGAAATTGAGTCTAGGCTGAGCAGTATTTCTCTGTTTTTTGTTGTCACATTTCTAGTCCAGGGCCTTATATACATGGAGCACATCACAGGTAATTGTATGAAAGACTAAATCTCAGAAGCAATTGTGTTTACAGCAAACTAAGGATTCGAGAAGCTAAATGGAACAAATTCCTGCACTTATTTTTGCTAGAGTGACTGTGGAAAAAAACAAAAGTGATGAACCCCTTATCATAAATGTACCTTCTCTCAGGTACCTATGTTTTCAGGACATAGTTTTCCAGACTAAGATCATTATCTGCATTTCTTTCCCTCATCAAAGGTCTAGTCTTCCAAGCAGATTTCATCTTACTGTGAAGAGAACTGGCTTCACTTGTTCTCACCAAACTGTAGGTGACTGGGTCGTAGCTCCTGGGAGACACTATTTTTAAAATTGTGTGAACTCAAACATAGTTTTATATGTCAGATCTTCTCCAAGATTTTAGCAAAAAGTTAGATTGTAAAAAGGGTGCTTTGTTTAGAAATATTTAGAGCATTTTTTTTGACAAGTTAGTTCCTAGTAACTATTTCTCTATCTTTTAAGTAATAGAAATTACTTACAATCGTTTACACATTGTCTCCTCAACTTTTAAGATCTCAACATCCTCTTTCGCCAGAGGCATTGTATTTTTCATATCTTCCCTTCTCCTACTCTTCAAACTAGCAAGACAGGAGTTGTATCATTGGTCAAATTCATAGTAATATGCTTTGTTCTGGTCTCGTTAAGACAAGAAAGTTGTCCATTGGTCTATCTTCATTTGAAAAGTTTGTTTGTTTTGAGACAGTCTTACCATGTTGCCCTCGGTAGAGTGCCGTGGTGTCACAGCTCACAGCAACCTCAAATACTTGGGCTTAAGTGATTCTCTTGCCTCAGCCTCCCAAGTAGCTGGGACTACAGGCACCCGCCACAATGCCTGGCTATTTTTGTTGTTGTTATTGCAGTTGTCATTGTTGGTTAGCTGGCCTGGGCCAGGTTCAAACCCACCAGCCTCAGTGCATGTGGCTGGTGCCATAACCCCTGTGCTATGGGCACTGAGCCTGAAAAGTTTCTTGTTCATGTCTTTTGCCCACTTTTCAATGAGGATGTTTGATCTTTTCATGCTGATTTGAATAAGTCCTTTGTAGATTATGGTTATCGGCCCTTATCACATTTGGAAAAAACTCAATGGAATTCAAGCAAGTGGGAGGGGGGGAAAGTTGTGGGTAAACTCACACCTAAGCAATATAGTATACACTTTCTGGCTGAAGGGCCCAGGCACACATTGGACTTTAAATATACAAAAGCAAACTAAACTATGTGACCAAAATGTGTATATGTCCATAACATTCTGGAAAAAAAAAAAGAAAGAGTCAAGGGAGTTGTAATGAAGGACCCCAAGCAGTAGAATAATCCAGGTAGCTGTGTGTGTGTGTGTGTGTGTGTGTGTGTGTGTGTGTGAGCAGTAGAGTGTCTGTGAGTATGCTGGCGCCCAGGACATACAGAGAAAGCAAAGGAGATAGTAATATAGATTACGGATCATTACTATGTTGGAGTGTTCCAAAATTCATGTCCAAAACAATTTTCCTGTGGCTTCAATCCATTCACAGTTATTAAAGTAATAAGGAACAAGGCAATTAATGTCGATAATTTAAACCACAGACTTCCAGAAAGGCAGTGAAGATTTTTTAAATCTATCCGAATAGATGTCACACTCCAGTCAAGTAATATGGACCGAATAGTTGCTTCGCATGTAAATTGTTAGGCACGGATTATTATGCATAAAAAATGTACTCTAGTATGAAAACACTAAAAAAACTCCGAAAATCAGAAAATTATGTTGAACTAACTTTCCACTTTAGAGATGAGCAGAAGAAATGCAGATAACGCATTTGTTTGCTTAAGGCTCTAAAGGCATTTTTTAGCAGCTATTGGAATAGGAATCATTGATCAATAAGCTATTTTTGAGCAAGGATTAAATTGTTCAGTAATTGTCTGAAGAACTATGATCTGCCAACATGATCATATAAGGAGTGACCTGTTGGATTTTTTCAGCCCGATAGGAAATTGTCAGCTTTTAGGATGATAAAAATCTATCTACTTCACATAGTTGGGGACTGTGTTACGTACAGCAGCAGCTACATCAAGCCCCAAGCCCTGGCTTGCTTATTTCTCCACATAGGAGAACTCTGTACCTCATTTTCCTGTTCCTCATTAGACACCCTAAGGGTCACTGGCAAGCAGGGGTCGTTTTATAGAAATCAGGGTCTAGCATGAACGTGTCACAAAGTTGAAATAACGTTCTCTTCCCCCAGGATCCAGCGACTGGAGGTTGAGGTCCATTGCCAAAAGACTGCAGCTCGGCTGGAGGCAGCGCCTGGGAGGAAGGGGGGTTATCTTTGCATTGGAGGGTGTCCTGGCTGCATCTTCCCTGCTGTGAAGCTACAGTTTTCAGAGGCTACTGACCTGGGAGATTTCATCAGCCTTAAACACACTTTTAATAACAACCATCTCAGGGAATCTGGAGAGTTGCTCACGAGTGTTGGGAACTCTGACAAACGTCTTCTAAGCGCTGCCTGGTAAGGCCCAGGGCTGTTTCATGGACCTTGTCTCTTCTGCAGCCCCAGTTTGGGAGGTAAAACGAAAACATCACCTTTTGGAATGAAACCCACAAATAAAAACAAATTAACTCACCTAACGACCCGCCCCTTCCCTGTCCCTGGGGGGTATATGTTAGCCCACTGCTTATTTTAATGTTCTGTTTTACAGCTTTTTGTATTGAATTCTTTGGATAGCCACCATCCTCAGAGTGGGGCCACTGCAGTTCCACTTCCTCGTTAACCGTCATGGAGAGCCGTGCTCACACGGCCCCAGCACACGGAGCCTCTTCTCAGCTTGCAGCCCAGCTTGTGCAACAAACAAGCTGCAAACTGTGTTTACTCCACATGTCAGATATTGTTAGCCCTGAACTTGGGGCCTCTTGTGTGAACTATGCAGAGAGTCTAGTGCAGGCGGGCTCAGGTTTCTCTTCCATGATGGAAGTGACATCAGATCTCTCAGCATGGTGATAGTGGTGGTTGTGGTTTTGACTAAACTGCAGGTAGATTACATCTGAAGTTTTTTTTCCTTATTTTTAATTGAGACAGAATCTCACTTTGTCACCCTTGGTAGAGGGCCATGGTGTCTTAGCTCACAACAACCTCCTCACACTCTTGGGCTCAAGCGATTCTCTTGCCTCAGCCTCCCTAATAGTCTGGATTTTTTATGACGCTGTAGCTTCCATTGAAGAAGTCAACATCCTGAATTGAGTATTTCCTTCGGGGATTTTCTACGTCAAGATAAGGGGAGCAAAGTGCTATGGAGGTGTTTTGATTAACTTGCAAGCTCAATTTCTTGGGAATCACATAAAGCTTCTGTTTCTAATACTATGCAGCTCTAAAGAAAGATAGAGACTTTACCTCCTTCATGTTTATATGGATGGAATTGGAAAATGTTCTTCTTAGCAAAGTATCCCAAGAATGGAAGAAAAAGTGTCCAATGTACACAGCCCTATTTTGAAACTAATTCATAGCTTTCATAGGAATGTCATAACTAATTATAGCCTTAGAATATGGGGAGGGGGTGGGAGAAGGGAGGTGAGGGGTGTGAATGGGGGGAGGGAGGGAGATTGGTGACCTCTATGGTTTATCTTATAAGAGTACAAATGAATCTTTCTGAAAGCAGAGTATGAATGTCTTAACTCAATAACTAAGAAAATGACATGAAGGCTACATTAGCCAGTTTGATGAGAGTATTTCAAAATGTATATGAAAACACCATACTGTACCCCATGATTGTATTAATGTACACAGTTATGATTTAATAAAATAAGAAAAAGAAAGATAATTTGCTGTGGGAAATCTACAATTATTCTCTTTAAATATAAGACTTGTCACTTTTAGTAAGTTAAAATTAAAATGTGTGAGATGACATTAATGTAATTACGGCAAAAGCATCATTGAAAGGTTGATCTTTATATTAGAGAACTTAAAAAGTAACTACTTCACACTCATTAGACTAGTAAACCTGAAATTTTACTAATAAGGAAGTGAAGAAATGGAAACACTGCTACTACATTTGGTGAAAGCCAATAGTTCCACTCTCTGTGGGATAGTAACTTGCTAGTTTCTAGGTAAAGATGAAAGCACACATCAACCCAGCAATACCATTCCTAGGTCCTCTCCATAAGGAGACAAGTATGAGGATGACTTAGGGAAAAAATTAGACACGCCTACATATCTATCAATAGAAAATGAATAAAATATCGACACTATATAAAAGTTAAATAAACCAGAGGCTGCACAAACCAACTTTAATAAATCTTAAAAGCATATAACTGAGTAAAGGCAAACTGTAGGGGATACAGGCAATATGATACCCTTTATATAAAGTTTAGAACCTGGCAAAGTAATCCATTGTATTTTTATCATGCATATATTAGTAATGATTAACTCTAGATATAGGGAAGTGGTTATGTCTAGGGAGGGAGTAAAGGAAAAGGCCCCCTCTGAGGAGTGCACCAGATCCTTTAGCTGGCTGCATCCGCAGAGTTTATGATTAAAAAGAAAACGAAACAAGAGACAACCTGAAGCCTACAGAAAAAAAAGTCATGATATGACTAAATTGGGAGGCAGCAATATGGGTATTCATTATGTTATGCTACATATCCTTTTTTACATTGAAACATTTCATGAGTTAAAAAATTAATTTACTTCAGACACAAAAGCTTCTTTCTGGGAATGTTTATTTGACTTGTCAACATGTAAAGGTAATAAACATCAATAGATATTACATGAAAAAAGGTATCCTCGTGGGAGGGCAAAACGATGGTCATAAACTAAGTAACAGAGTCGAGCTTTAATGTTTTCACAGTGGCAACTGCCTTCCCCTCCCTTCTGCCAACCCAGGAAAGATCAACGTTTAATTAAAATATTTAAAATACAGTCTATCTTCCCATAACTATAGAGCTCTAAAAAGGCTTAAAAAATACTTACTCCTCCTGGAGCCCTACGCGTTTGAGTTGAGGCCTGGAAAACCTTTGGTGGTTCATCTCCCACTTTGGAATAAGTCATAACAGAGGAAGAACAAAACGAATGTCCATGTGGTTCCACTGAAAGGTGATCCTAGGGGTAAAGAGAAGTTGTAAACTCAGAGTCTAGTCAAATATAAAGTTCAAATAAGTAACAATACTAGCTGTAAGTTCCACTTAGGGTACCATACTAACAATATGGTTCCTCCAAATGACAGCTTCAGCAAGGTCCTAACCTGCTATTGCAGGTACCAACTCTCACTCTCCTTGTAAAGACTAATAAGTGATTCACCAGAGATCCTTAAGTCTTTGGATCCTTGTAGTTCAACAAAGGTGCTATACCATGAAACCTTTGATTCTTCTCTAGTTAGTGGTAGATCCCGTGTACAACCTTGCCAATGTCAAGCCAATTAAACATACACCAAGGAGTTTCAAACCTCCTGCGGGTACCAGATTGCTACATTACTAAAATCAATAATGCCTTAGATAGATTTGGGCATTCTGCAGTGATTCATAGAACCCAAAATTGGATAACAAGAATGGTATAGGTCTTCTTCAGACAGAATCAAGTGATTTATTTTTGATGTTACTATTATGAGTAGAAAAATAAAAATGCTACTTTAGTAATAGTTTGTGAGTATTAGGACTATACAGATCTAATTTAGTACTAAACATCATTTCTGAAATTTCTGTTTTTCAGGGTTTTTTAAAAACACTAAAACGTAATTTCTTAGATACCACAAATCCTTTTAAGCATATAGGTTATAAATAACAAACACATTCAAATTCATATAAAATGTTCATTTACAGTAGTGACTTTCAGTAAAACAAATGTTTTTGAGGTTGAAGGTTTTGTAATTTTGAAAGTTAATCAATGTTATTTTTCAAGCTTGTAGGTTGTAAAATTAATTTAGTGGGTTGTAACCAGGATTTTTAAAACACAAAATTAAATAGAAAATATCAGCACACACTGTAACAAAACTTTTGTTTCAATTATATTTATAAAGTACACAGGCTGGGCGCAGTGGCTCACACCTATAATCCCAGCACTCTGGGAGGCTGAGGCTGGTGGATTGCCTGAGCTCACGAGTTTGAGACCAGTCTGAGCTAGAGCGAGATCCTGTCTCTAAAAATAGCCAGGCATTATGGCAGGTGTCTGTAGTCCCAGCTACTCAGAAGGCTGAGGCAAGAAAATAGCTTGAGCCCAAGAGTTGGAGGTTGCTGTGAGCTATGATGCCAATGGTGGCACTTTACTGAGGGTGACAAGGTGAGACTCTGTCTCAAAAAAAAAAAGTGATAAAGTATACAATTTTTGCTTATTGTGTTAATTGTGTAAGATGTATTTTTTAAACACTGTAAACTGTGGCTAAGAAATGTTTGAAAGCCACTATAACATGGGGTGTACCAATAACTGAAAGCAACGTTCTCGGCACTTATTTCAGTACTTACGAAGTTCCTCTGTAAATCCTGTATACTGTTCCGCATATTTAACATCATTCGGTCCATTGCCTGAAAAGGGTTGACATCTGTACGCTACAGGATATTAGGAAGCATGTTATTAACTACAACACAAAAGAAGCAAATCAATCTTCCCTAAACAGGTGACAATTATTTTTTTCAATTCACTTAGTAAGATATCATGTAGTAATCAACCCGGCAAAGCTAATTCAAGGACCATACAATGGAAGTGATTTGTTAAAGAGAAAATTGAAGTACATGCAAATGATGTGGTGAGGGGACTGTAACCCCACAAATACATATATGCACAGGTGCGTGTTCATATGTACATACACACGTACACATGCATGTACATTCCTCAAATACATGCACATACACTATTCATGACCTTTCTCAAAACATAATTTGGTTGATATTAAACAGTAATGCCTTCTGGGTTGGAATAGCTCTAGCATCGGAGAATCTTCGATTTTTCCTTCTTACCTCTCAATACCCCATCATGCAAATAAATAAAACTCGAGAACAAATTGGCAGTGTCATGTCCACCAGAAACACATGCTTGATAAAAGCTTCCCCTCAGGTGCCAGCCCTCCTCTTATCATACATAGCAGGGTCCAGGTGACAGAGCTCAATTCACTTTATTAACAGGCCTTCAACTTGCTGCCTGCTGACGGGTCAGGAGGCCACGCCTTTGAAGACCAGGTTTGCTTCTTCAGGAACAGCTACGAATGCCTCTGGAACAATGATTTCTCAACCAAGATCCACGCTGACCCTCAAGGGACATTTGGCAAAAATGTCACGTCTAATTGTCACAAAAGAAGACAGTGTGTGACTAGCAGGTAGTGAGTGGAGGTCAAGGATACCACCAAATGTCCTACAGTCCACAGGACAGGTCCCCGAAAAAGAATTATCCTGCCCACAATGTTAGTAGTGCTGAGGCTGAGAAAACCTGGACTAGAAAAATCTGCTATTGATTTTAGGTTCTGTCAGTGGAACATTCACCACAAAATAAAAACTGAGCACAAAGTCTAGTGTGTCACCTAGTGAGTTGTCTGCTATTACAGAACAGAGGGTGTTGCTCGGTAAGGAACCCTCTGCTCAGAGGAGGAGTTCTGAATCCTAAGTGCTCAATCCTGAGGAGTTCAGAGTCCCACTGTGGGGGTCAGTGCTGGCATTTCTCCTCCTGGAGATTGGTTTGCTAGCACATCAAGCTGGGCCTAAATAAGGAATTCTCAAAGGCTGCCTGTGTCTCTGCCTTGTAGTGGGTTCTGACTGCTAGTAATAATGGGAACAGATGGGAAAACCAAACTCCTCCTTAGAGTCTGTACTTAAGATTGCAGGCAACAACAGAAGCACATTCAGGGCATATTAATGTATCTTTGGATACACAATGACTGAATTTAATCTGCATTTCAGAGCTTCAAACACAATTCAGGGAATATTCTGAATAAGAATACAGAGGTGGTCAACCTAAGGAACTAGGCCTACTATACTGATACTACTTGTACGTGTCTGGTTTATGAAAATCCGGTCAATTTAAGGAGGTGGTCAGTGTAGGGAGGTGGCCAGCTATGGAGGGTCTGCTATATTTTGTTTCAACACTAGGTTGAGAGTGAGGGCCTGTATCAGATGGAAAGCCCAAAGAAGGAGAAAAGGAGAGGAAGGGAAAGATTGGACCTTTAGGTATATTCCACCCTTTTCTCAATTCACTGTCAAATCAAACAACAAAACATTGATCTGTACTTGCTCTGGGGTGGCCCAACACCCTGAAGTGAGAAAAAGCTGGGGTACAAATTGGAGTGGAGATGCTCCCAGGGCTCCTCTCTCTGCCTGCCACGTTCAGCACAGCTGGTTCCTTCCATGCAGGTACCTCCTCCTGGTCACCGGTGTCACCTTGCTTCACCTCCCATGGCCTCTACATCACCACCCAGTTTCCTCTCCTTCAGAGGACTGGGACTGCCTGAAATTATTTTGTTGTTTATTGTCTGTCTTCTCACTTATAAAAATTATCTCTGCGAGGGCAGAGCTAGCTTGTCCCTCTTATTTACTACCATATCCTCAAGACAAGGATTGCTGAATGAATGGAAAGTTATTTCTAGCTCAGCTCAGATTCATACATACAGCTGCTGAAAATGTCCATCCACCTGTCCAACCCACAGATGCTAAATCGATAATTCTGATCACTCCCACTCTTGTGTCTGTGCTGACTCAATGCCTGAGCTCAGTGGCATTTCCATCAACCTAATTCCTAGTGCCAGAAAAATGGTTATGACACTTCCCTTCCCCCTCTCTACTGCTCCTTCAGTCACATCAGTCACCAAGTTCTATCCACTCACCTCTTTAACTCTTTCTCCAATGAAACAATTTCTATATTATCACGGCCACTACCAAGTAGAAGCTGTTGCTAATAGTTTACTCAGAATTCTTCAAAAGCCTCCTGGCCTCCCTGCCTCCACTGTGATCCCTTCTATCTTTCTCTCCCCTGTTGGCACAAAGATCTTGTAAAAATGAGAATCTGACTCATTGCCATTTTGATGAAAGTCCATCAAACGCTTCCCCTGCTCTTACGATGATGTTCACACTTCTTACTAAGGCCTAAAGCCTCTGGTTACCTCTTTATCCTAACTTGCATCTGTGGCTCAGTTCACACTGGGGCTCTGCCATCCTGAACGTGTCAGCTCCCTAGCTCTGTGCACCTGCTGTTTCCTCTGCATTGAACACGCTCCCTTCCCCCTTCCTGCCTTTCTGACTAACTCCTACTAATCCTTAAGGTTGAGTAAGTCTTTGCTGAGTGACGTCCACCCCACCTCTAGAGGTCTGGGTTAAGTGCTTTTTTTTTTTTAATGTGTCTTCCCACAGCATACTGACCTTCCTGATCATTTTACTGATAACTCTGGGTTATAATTGCTTTTTTTCCTGTTTTTGGTCATTTGTCCCACTAAAAACTCTAGATAGTAGGGACTAATATTATACCTGTATGACAAACTTCAGGGCAACAAATGATTCAAGTGTAGCACAAACTAAATTTTTATAAAAGAAACTTTTCATGAGAATGTAAATACAAATGTTATAAATTCAGGCTGATCTCTGCTACTTCTGAGAAATGAGCATCACAGAGCAGGACCAAAGCCCAAAGAAACGGGGGTGGGAGCACAGCTGGTCTCGCAGCAGCCGCTGTATCTCTGCAGGAAAAGCAGCCCGGGCAGGTGGCCGAGGAAGCAGAAGCAGCCATGCTGGGCTTTTCCAAAAGTCACGCTTATCTACTTACAGTTTTGCACAAAAGTCATCAGAAGCATGTGGAAGTCCCCAGCTTTCAAACACAACTATAGGGACCCCATGTGTAAATCAAGCAAATATTCATTTCTTAAAATCTACTTATTTTCCAAGAATAATTTTATACATGTTGACATGACTTAGCTTCAGAAAACACATGCCAAAACATTCCAAGATAATACACACAATAAGTTTTCAGTACAAATACTACTCTAAACAGCCATTACAAAGGTTAGTGAGACGGCATGCCAACTCAGTCTGCTCGAGTTCATAAAAATAAATATTTGTTAGAAAATACTGCTAAATGGCTTGTGTCTCATGATACCAACCATATTACCCAAACCGCCAAAAGGCACGAGAGAATAGCTTGGTGCCTAGAAAAATAATATCCAATTAATTTTGATTACAATATTTATTATATATTAATCCCTGAAAAAGAAAGAAATCCATTGCATAATCACATAGCTTAGAGCTACCAAAATCACAAAATCCTCTAAACAAAAATAATTCAACATTTATTTTTTAAATTGTCTGCTTATTATTCATTGTAGAGCCTGAGAGGAGTCTGGCAGCAAGTAGGGCCATGCACCACTTGAAAATATGACTAATATTTACTGAAGGCAGTTAAAAGAAAAAGCACTTGCTATGGAGTAACATAAACATTTTCAAAGGAATTGCAAATCCATGTCAAAAGTAATTAAAATATATGTTACAATTATTAAATCATCTTTCCTTTGCTCAATTATTCCTTTTTTAAAAAAATTGTTTTAGGTCTTCCTCTGTCATCCAGACTAGAGTGCAGTGGTGCAATGATAGTTCACTAGCTACAGCTCAAAGTCCTGGACTTCAGTGATCCTCCTGCCTTAGCCTCCTGAGTAGCTAGAACTACAGGTATACCATGCCCAGTTATTTTATTTTTTGTAGAGACAGGATCTGGCTATGTTGCCTGGAAGGGGGGGTCTCAAGCTCCTGGCTTCAGTTGATTCCCCTGCCTTGGCCTCCCAAAGTGCTGGGATCACCAGTACGAGCCACTGTGCCTGGTCAATTTGGTGTTATTTAAAGATCAGTTAACTTTGCCCGTAACTAATTAAAGATAAATTTTTTATCTACATTAATAAAATTCTAAAAGAACAGTAGAGAAATTGGGTAAAAATTTACTTCCTAAGGACTAGTTTATGGAATAAGAAATTAGCATAGACTTTAGAAAGGATCACATAAATAGATATAAAAATTCTTAGTGTCTTTGATAGGCAAAACAATGTTAAGTATAATAGGTGAAATAACCAAAATTAATAGTTCACAAATTGTATTCCTCAACAGGTACAGAGGAATAAAACCAAATGTTTAGATGTATACAAATGCTTTCATTATTGGAAGTTTTAAATGTTGAAAATAACTTTTGAATTTCTAAATAGAGATAAAGTTTTACCATTGAGTGATAAAGTTTTATCATTATAAATGATGGTATATTATGTATATTATACATAATACACATAGCTATACAATAATTTATTAGTATAAGGTTTGGTGATAGATGATTTCCTCCACATTTATGTCGAAAAATAGAGAAAACTATGGCTCTACTAAGTTTTTTAAGTAATATCAGATGACACACACTTGTAATGTATATCTGGAACAGTAGTCTCCAAAGTGTTTTAGATAGAATTCTTATTTCTTTTAATTGAAATAGAGTACAAATTTTAGATTGACTGACACCATCACTCAGTCATAGCTGGAGTTAAAAGGTGCCTCATTAAATAGATTTATAGATTAAATAATGTACTTTTAAACAACTAGACGGCATAGTTGATGTTTCTATTTTCCTTCATGATATGGCTGATAAAGATGACATCTATCCAGAAATTGACCAAAACTTTAAAAAAACCTATCAAGCTATCTCTATGAAATAGGAATTTCCATCTATTATGCTTAAAAGCATAAGTATAGGGGCTCACTGCTTAATCAAAACATTCATTTTAAAACACTACTTTATGAAAAGAAAAATGTTTTATATTTATTTTGATTAAGGGTTCCAATAAACTCAGAGTTACCATGCGCAAAAGCCGATTCTTTTCTTGGTTCTGCTCTTTTCAAACGTTTTAACAGTGAAAACTCTTCTCCATTCTCTGTACTCAATTACAATGTTTTTTTTTGTTTGCGGTTTTTGGCTGGGGCCAAGAGCCCTACTCCTTTGAGCCACAGGCGCTGCCCAATTTCAAATTTTTGTTCCCACATTCACTTCTAGTTATAAAACTTTGTTAGAAAAGACAAGTTGGGATACAGGTTTTTGTTGTTGTTGCTTTTTTCTTTTAACTAAATTTATTTTTGCTATTATACATATAAGTCCTTCATATTTAGAAATAAACATCAAATATAGACAGTATCAGGAAAATGTATACACATTTTAAGAAAGGAAAAAACTATTAAAATTTTAATACTCAACATATATATATATCAATAACAAAAGATCAATACAAGTCATGTTGAGTACCTCTTGTAACTGCAGAAGTTAAATATGACTTGACTAATACAAATTTAACACAGTCTTTTCCTTTCTTAAAATGTGTATACATCTTTTTGGCACCCTCTGTACGTCACATCTAGGGAAAAGGTGTGCATTAAGTTACAAATATACAGGAGGGAATGAGTCTGAGGCTGAAAATCTTAATGCTCCTTTGAAAACCCAATGTAACAGGATGAAATACCTGTATTTAAAATATAACTGCTGCCCTCCATCTGTCCTAGAACAATGTTCAGTGCTCTTGGTTAGCAAAATATTTTCATACTTTGAACAAAAAAATGCAATGGTGTTCTTTATCTAAGAGAGGTTGATAAAAATGTAAGAAAGAAAAATCAAGAGGCAAGTAAATAATATTGAACAGTATTATTATTTAAAAAGTCAAGAAAAAGAGAGCCATGAGATTGGCTTGGTGCCTGTAGCTCAGTTGTTAGGGCACTAGCCACATACACTGGGGCCTGCCAAATAATAAGGACAACTACAACAACAAAAACAGCCGGGTATTGTGGCAGGTGCCTATAGTCCCAGCTACTTGGGAGGCTGAGGCAAGAGAATTGCTTAAGCCCAAGAATTTGAGGTTGCTGTGAGCTGTGACTCCATGGCACTCTACCAAGGACAAGATAGTGAGACTCTGTCTCAAAACAGCAACAACAACAACAAAAACAAGCCATGAGACTTATGTTTATGAAATTCGTTGGTTTAAATTATCATTTACTGTTTTTTTTTTTTTTGAGACATAGTCTCACTGTTTTTTATTGCAGTTGTCATTGTTATTTTAGCTGGCTCAGGCCAGGTTCAAACCCGCCACTCTTGGTGTATGTGGCTGGCGCCATAACCATTGTGCTACAGGCACCAAGCCTCAATTATCATTTAATTTTAACAGATGGAAAAATACTGCAGTTTTTTTTTGGAAAAAATGTTTAAAGAGATGATTATGAAATGAGAAATAAGATGAGGTTCACATAGAGATGATTAGGGTGCTTTCCTTACCATTGTTTAAGAAGGAGCTAACTGCTTTGCAGTCTATCTGAATGTCTATCATCATACTATCCATCATTAAGGTAGTCATCAGTCACATGGGCAATTAAAATTAAATTAAAATAATCAAAATTAAATTAAATTTAAAATTTAGCTTCTCAGTAGCAGTAGGCAACTTTCAGGTGCTCAGCAGACATGTAGGGAGTGTCTACCACACTAGACAGTGTGCATTAAAAACATTTCCAGTTTCTAGAAAGTTCTACTGGATGCTAACCTGTACACTCTACACTACACTAATAAATGATTAATAATCATAGATAAAAGCTAATTTCTGCCACTATAAACTGGACAAGTGCTATGGTCTAAATGTTAGTGTCACTATCCCACATTCATACATTGAAACCTAAAGTCCAATGCAATATAGACAGTCCCCAACTTATAGGGGTTTGACTTATGATTTTTTTTTTTTGAGACACAGTCTCACTCTGTTTCCCAGGCTAGAGTACTGTGGTGTCATAGCTTACAGCAACCTTAAACTCTTGGGTTTAAGCAATCCTCTTGCCTCAGCCTCCTGAGTAGTTGGGACTATAGGTGCCCACCACCATGTCCAGCTAATTTTTCTATTTGTAGTGGTTAGGGTCTTGTTCTTGCTCAGGCTGGTCTTGAACTCTTGAGCTTAAACAATCTACCCACCTTGGCCTCCCAGAGTGCTAGTATTACAGGTGTGAACCACTGCACCCAGCTAGATCCAAATTCTTTTAAAAGACATGTGTATTACAATGTTAGTTGAATACCATATTTGTGTGTGTGTGTGTATGAAAAACAATGGTTTAAGTTTGTCTTATAATATGGTTCTGAATGTTTTGGCTGCACAGTGGAATTCTACACAGCTAACAATTCATGGTTCAAGAATTCAGCTTTTCACTAGATACCCCCTTTTATATAACGGTAATTTCTATAACGTAGTATGATCATATCCTGTCATCATGAATAGGTACTTCCGTAATCCTTTTCTTCAAATTCCTACGTGACTTTCTCAATAATTGTCTTTTTAAGAATGAACTTACAGCCAAGGAATCCTCGTCGTCATAACGTCTTGCATGCTTATGAGCTCTCCCTCTCCCATCAGAGATACTGAGCAAGTCTCTTCCAAAAGGTTCAGAAAAACTTCTCATCATCTGTTGCATACTTTCTCGGTGAGCAAGAAAAGAATCACTGTTGAAAATATGTATAGAATCACGTAAGATTAAGTGTTGGACTTTAATAAGTAGGCAGCTAAATACTACGAAGAGTGATTTGGGGTTAATATGCTTGGTAAGAGACAAGAAGAGTTTAGGAGAACAGAATTATCTCATGAAGACCCACGATGAGATGGCCCCCAATTTATGGTCGTTCACCTTAAGATTTTTCTGTTTTATGATGGTATGAAAGCAATGTACTTTCTGTAGAAATTGTATTCAATACTTTATTATACAATAGGTTTTGCCTTAGATAATTCTGCCCAATTGCAGGCACATTTAAGGTAGGCCAGGCAAAGCTATGATGTCTGGTAGGTTAGGTGCATGAAAGGCATTTGTGACATATGGTATTTTCAAATTACAATGGGTTTATTGGGACATAACCTCGTCTTAAGTCAGAGTACCCGTATTTATAAATACAGTTTATGAAAACCTGTTCTTTTATTTGCTACCCACTATAATTCACTTACATACAGTAACAAAAGCACACTTTTTATTTCTCCTGTACTGTATAAAAAACAGTAAACACAAGGTAATGGGTCTCAAGGACCTTAAGCTAAGGGAAATGATAAAGAAAGGAATCCAAAAAACAGTGCTATGAGTAGTGCTCTTTGAGCAGTCGACAGTGTCAATTCTAGAGAGGATTATAAAGAGTACTCGCTGGTTTATTTTTGTAACTCTTGTCTATGAAATGTAAGCCTGAGAATTATGGCTGTTACAAATGCAGTAAAGATATAACATTTTTTAACAAAGACAAAGATAACCTCTGAGGCTAACTTTGGTTTCTAAGAACTCCAACTACTAGAAATCACACATGGCAACAGTATCTGCTAAGTCTGAAAACGGTGTTTCTCAAGCCTTCTTAGGATTACCAACCAACTAGCGAGCTGGTTAGCAATCCAGACTCCTCCCCTCCCCAATCTTTCAATCAAATCTACTTGCTCCAGGTATGATGTGTGGACATTCATCCCTCTCCCTGGGGATTTTAACTTAAGTAGGCCCTCACTGACCTCTGAGGAACAACACCCCTTCTGTGTTTGCAGTAGAACCCACGCCTCTTAGCCTATATTTCCATCGTTATAAAACAAGGGTAATATTGCATACCCCTGTTGTTGAGATAAAATCATATGACTGATAATTTGTTGGATAAATGTTCATTTCTCTTACCTTTTTTCCCCAACTCATGTGGGGATGCCACTACCTCTCTTGGAAAAGAGAAATATATTCTATTTAAAAATACATAGCAATGATCATGTTCCAGGCCCTATTCTGTGTGATTTATAAGTTAAAAACTGACATTAACTCTCTCATCACAAGTCTCATTCACTGACCTACTAAGTCAATTCCCTATTCCTCATTCTAGAATGTAAGGCACCTCATGATTGGAGCTCACTCATGAACTCTCTCATCACAAGTCTCAGCCACTGACCTACTAAGTCAATTCCCTATTCCTCATTTGAGAACACAAGGCACCCCATGGTTGGAGCTCACTTCATGAAGGCAGTCTGAGGCTTCCCTTCAGTGCAGTCACTACTAAGTAGTGTGGCTTCCATTCAGACTTCTCCACCTCAGATACATCCCTCCCCAGACAGGGACCTGGCAGGCATTGCTCAACTGAGGTGGAAAGTTTCAAATCATCCTGATCAAAATAGGGTCAGGAAGTCTTGAGCTGCACTGATCTAAGTAAGAAAGGAGGCAGGACAAGCTCCACCACGGACCTTACAGCTGCACTGTCCCTTCATTACCATAAAGGTTCTGGAGGAAGCTTCCCCCTCCCAACATGCACCTGACACCACCACAGTTCCTTTTGGACCATATTTAGTCACAAGGAGGGTGTCATCCTAAGACAACACTGCCCCTTTTCAAGAAATAGCAGGAATATTCCTCCCCGAGTTTAAGTCTACAATTAAGCCACTGCGTAAAGAGAGGGACCGAAGGAACCATGGAGGCTGTTCTCCCCGCAGGGAGTCTGTTTTCTATACTTTCAGAAAGAGACTTGCTTGCACTTTACACTGTTGGCTCTCTCCCAAATTCTTTCATGTGTGAAGCCAAAGTCCCACTTAGACTTCAAGTGATTGTCACATTGGGACTCACTTTCCTCTAACACTTAGCTCACCTTTTCCCCTTCTAATCCAATTCCAATCCTCCCATGTCAATAGGAGGAAGCTCAAGAATTCTGTCTTTTTCCAGTAATCCCAGGCACAAAGATATTTTCCTTTGAATTTCATAGTACTAGTACACATAAAACTATTCTGCAGAGCCCAGATTTATCCATATACATGTAATATAGGCAATCCCTGGGTTATGAACATAGTAGAGGTATGTTCCTCTTTTTTTATTTTTTTGAGATAGAGTCTCACTGTGCAGCCTTTAGGAGGTGCAGTGGCGTCACAGCTCACAGCAACCTCAAACTCTTGGGCTCAACCGATTCTCTTGCCACAGCCTCCCAAGTAGCTGGAACCACAGGTGCCCGCCACAATGCCCAGCTATTTTTTTCTTTTTTTGAGACAGGATCTCGCTGTGGCTCAGAATGGTCTCGAACCTGTGAGCTCAGACAACCCACCCACCTCAGCCTCCCAGAGTGCTGCGATTACAAGCGTGAGCCACCGCGCCTACTATAGGTTTGTTCTTAAGTTGAATCTGTATGTAAGTTGGAAGGGTACCTATTGTTTATAATCGTTTCTGTTCCTAAGTGTGAGCTGCACATCAGTCAGATGTTTGTAACTCAGGGACTGCCTATGTGTTGGAAGTTAAAAAGTGAATTGCTTCAAGTGCAATTACTTCAAGATGGGCAAACTGTTTCACTGGATTTGTGTTTGTGTGTGTAGAGACGTGTTTTAATTCGGTTTTGTTTAGGTATGTTTTATATATAATGAATTTACCCATTGTAATGGTAGATAAACTGTGAAAATGCAGTCACAAGCACCACTACGATTAAGAGGTAGAACATGTCCATCACCCCAGAAAGTCACTTCTTGCCCCTTTGCAGATAATTACCCTTCCCTGACCCTCGTGCCCACTATTAGGCTTTCTGTCGCTCCAGTTTTGCCTCTTCCAGAATGTCACGTAATGGAATCACCCGGTGTGCTGTGGTCTTCCTGTCTGGCAGCTTCTCTCCTTCAGAGTCCCCTGTGTTCATCCATGTTGTTCTATCAGTTCAGTCTTACCGCTTCGTCCATGGTATGTGCATGATTCTATCTCAGCATAAACACAAAGCTGCTGCTAGTTTGGGCTTTTAGGAATAAAGCTGCTCTGAGTATCATGCACCCTGGTCTCTGTGTATGCCCAGCTTCATTTCTCTAGGAGTAGGGCTGCTGGGTGTATGGTAAGAGTGTTAACTTCATAAAAACTGAACTGACAGTTATGGTCAGACTGACACATGGTCTTCTTCACTTCTGACACTTGAGTATGGTATCAAAATATCTCCTTTGTGATTTTATTTTGTCCTTCATACTTCTTATTATTGAGTTGTTAAGAATCTTTATCACATTAACTGCCATGTGAGTTAGGCCAGTTTTGAGCCTGGGACCCCATGAAGCATATATAACTCACATGTCTCTTGACCTAATACAACTCTACGGGCCCAAAGAAAATTGATTTTTCTAGTGTGGCAATCAATGCGTTACATATTCAAGTCTTCTGTCAGATACTCGTCTTGTACTTTTTCCCAGTCTTGGACTTGCCTTTTCATTTTCTTCATATCAATTTATTCGGTCGCACAGCCATGAATCTTTACTAAGTTTTCCATTTTTACCATGTTTTGTCAATATGATTAAGTTAAGGATCTTGAGATGGGGAAAATTATCCCAGTGGCCCAGTATAATAACAAGAGTCCTTATAGGAAGACAGTGGTGTCATGATGAGAAGCTGCTGGCTTTGAAAAATGGAGGAAGAGGCCAAAACCCAGAGAACACAGCAGTTTCTAGATGCTAGAAAAGGCAAGGAAAAGTCTCCCTACAAACTTCACGAGCAATGCAGCCTTGCCAGCGTCTTGATTTTAGCTCAGTGATTTAGCTTGGGACTTCTCAATGCCACCATACCATGATAAATTTGTGATGTTTTAAGTCAGGAAATTTGTGGTAATTTATTACCAGCAATAGGAAACCAACACAAGTTTTATAAACTTCATTTTAAAATACACAAGTCTTACTTCTCTGCTAAACTATACATTCTTCCAGACCAGGAACTTTATCTTTGTTTATTCATATTAACAACCTCTGTGCTCGACAAGTATGTTTGTTGAATTGGA
Organism: Galago senegalensis; assembly: GCA_963575145.1. Lineage (NCBI taxonomy): Eukaryota > Metazoa > Chordata > Mammalia > Primates > Galagidae > Galago > Galago senegalensis. The sequence continues at coordinate 29,441 of CAUYTI010080522.1, forward strand.
ACCATCCTACCCATCAGGCGGTCTCCCTACTATTTCTTGGGAAAATTGCTAACTACTCTGAATTAAGGCTCTTCTCACTTTAGTGCTTCCTACACAGAGAAGCATCTCCATTGCAATTGATACCTGACATCCTGGGCTTATCTTTAGTGACTTCTGATTTAAAATAGAGTTGTTTTTCTCTGGCCCAAGTATTTTAATACATGGGACTTATATCTCCTGACTTGACAGTTCCATGAGCTTCTCATGCCTTTCTCAGCTGCTCCAGAGAAAGATAGCCTGTAAGCTTGAGAAACTCCACCCTCCATGGAAGTCTATGCATGCTATAGAAATTTATGTTACTATTCAGGTCATCCCAAACATAGTCTAAAAATTTTATAAACATCTATAAAACTTTTCTTATCATGCAGAACCAAACTCATAAAGAAGTCATTTTTGTACATTTACATTCATTTTCCTCTGTCTTTAGATGAAACTAACAAAAGTAATGACTTCGGATGAGGACAATTTTAAATGTGTTATACTTTGGATGTGACATGTATTAGATATCGATATAACTGAGTTTAAAACAACAAACATTTACGATGTCACAGTTTCTGCCAGTTCGAATCTGGATCAGTTTAGCTGGCTGGGTAGATTAGCTAGTGGAGCATCTTGGTAGGCTACAGTCAAGTAGTCAGTGAAGGCTGCAGTCATCTCAGTCTGTCTGATGGAGACAAGCCATTCATGTGGCTGTTGGCTGGTTTTAAAAATCTGCTTCTAAGTTTGCTCACACGTAGACTTGTATGTCATAAGCAGTTCACTGGCATGACTTTTTGTTCTTTTTTAGAAAATCTTATCTTAAAACATTTTATTTATGTTTTTATTTCAGAATATTATGGGGATGTAAGTGTGTTGGCTACATGAATTGCTTTTGCACCGTTTCAGTCAAAGTTCTCAGTGTGCCCCTCACCCGGACTGTGCCTGGCACTGGTTCGGTGTGTTTGCCCTTTCCCTGCAGGCCCTTCCCACCTGTTTACTTTCCGTTGCTACCAAATGTGCACATGAGTGCTGATGGATCAGTTCTAATGTAACAGTGAGTGATGTGGTGTTTGTTTTTCCATTCTTATGATACTTCACTCAGAAAAATGATTACCACGTCCATTCAGGTTGTTGCAAAAGGTTCCAATTCACCATTTTTTTAATGGCTGGGTAGTACCTCCGTGGTATACGTACAGCACATTTCACTCATCCACTCATGGATGGATGGGCACTTGAGTTGATTCCACGTCTCTGTGACTGTGAATGGTGCTGCCGTGGACATCTGAGTGCACGTGTCTTTGGCACGGCATCTTCACCCTTGAAGCTAGTCTCACAGAGAAGCAGCTGAGGGAAACATCGGAACATGAAGCAGCAGAACATCCAGAGCCAAGAAAGTCTATGACAAAAAATTGAGCTGGAGCCTTTCATCTCATTAACGCAGGATTTGCTAAGATTAAGGAGCAAGACCCTATCACTGAGTGGTTTATAAACAATACATATAACACCCCACAGTTAGTGAGAACATCACTGCCCCAAGGCCACTGAAAAGAAATAGGCTGTGCAAACAAACCCAGAAACGTTTGTTAAGAAACCAACTTCAGGGTTGAGCTCCCCTTCTCCAGCAATGGAATTAATTCTGATTCTCTAGTACCCACTCCATCCCCTCTCGCACCATCTCCACCGTCATTTACCAATTAAGGTCAGCCTCTTTTCCCTCAAAAAACGATGCCCCTTCCACAGTAAGCAAGACATTGGGGGTTGACCTTTAATACTCTTTTTTGAAATTTCTCCTCTCTCAGCTTTTTTTTCTTGAGATAGGGTCTCCCTCTGTCACCCCAGCTGGAAAGCAGTGGCCTCACCATAGCTCACTGCAAACTCAAACTCCTGGATTCAAGCAATCCTCCTTAGCCTCTGGGGTAGCTGAGACGGCCACGCCCAGTCAACTTTTCTATTTTTTGTAGAGACAGAGTCTCACTCTTTCTCAGGCTGGTCTGGAATACCTAGCCCCAAGCGATGCTCCTGGCTTACTCTCCCAAAGTGCTAGGATTACAGGCACAAACAACCACACTTCACCTCCTGTTTAAACTTTTTATATGAGCTTGTTTTTATGTTTTGATTGTTTGAGTTCAAAGAAAGAGCACAATAGTTTGTATAATTTGTTACTGTGGTACAAAGGTATCATTACTATTATAGTATAAACCAGTATTATTACCACATGAGTCATTATAGTACTATTGTTATTATTGTATATATGCTATTCATCAGGAATCAAGTTATATACAAAACTGACCTAAAGACATTTTCAGGAACGTATCTCATATGTAACCTGGGGACCACCTGTAGATATTCTTTTTTCTATTTTTTGAGACAGAGTCCCATTTTGTCACCCTTAGTAGAGTGCTGTGGCATCATAGCTCACAGCAACCTCAAACTCTTGGGCTTAAGTGATTCTCTTGCCTCAGCCTCCCTTGTTGCTGGGACTATAGGTGCCTGCCAGAAAGCCCAGCTATTTCTTGGTTGTAGTAGGCCCGGGCTGGATTCGAACCCACCAGCTCTGGTGTATGTGGCTAGCGCCCTAGCCACTGAGCTACAGGTGCTGAGTTTATATTCTTTACCTTAAATGATGCTCTGATGCTCTTCCTTTCTTCATGTAGTTCAGAGTTTCTGACCTATATAATTAAGGAAATTTTAATATTTCTTGCAAGATAGGTCTACTGGCAACAAATTCCCTCAATTTTTGTTTGTCTGAGAAAGTGTATTTCTCCTTCACTTTTCTTTCTTTCTTCTTAATCAGGCCCAGGAGAGGTTCAAACTCACTGCTCCTGCTCTACAGGGCTGGTGCTCTCTAACCACTGAGTATGGCCCCCAGCTTCTCTTTCACTTTTGAAGGACAACCTTGTAGGGTACAGAATTCTAGGCTGCTGAGTTTTTCTCTCAACACTTTAACTATTTCACTGTCTTCTCGCCTGCATTTCTGAGAAGTTGGATGTAAATCTTATCTTCACTACTCTGTAGGTGTTTCTCTCTTCTCTGGCTTCTTTCAGGGTATTTTTTCTCTTTACCTTGATTTTCTGAAGTTCAAGACAGACATGCTTAGGTTTTATTTTTCAGTGCTTACCCCACTTGGTGTTCTCTGAGCTTTGGGTGCCGTGTTTCGGTGCCTGACATTAATTCTTAGTCTGGTTTCTTCAAGGGCCGCTTCTGTTCTTTCTTTTTCTTTGGCCTCTGGCATTCCAATTATGCATGTGTCACACCTCTTATAGTTGCCCCACAGTTCTTGGATATTCCATTTGTCTTCAGCCTTTTTTCTGTCTGCTTTTCAGTTTTAGAAATTTCTATCGTCATTTATCAAGCTCAGAGATTCTTTCATCAGCTGTTTCTAGTTTACTACTCAGCCCATAAAAGGTATTCATTTCTGCTACACCGTTTTTGATCACTAGCATTTTTTCATCAGAATTTCCTCCAGAGTACATATGTTCTTGCACATTGTCTGATTTTTCCATTGAATCCCTTAGCATATTGATCAGTTTTTTAAAACTTCTAGTCTGACAATCCCAACGTGCTTGCTATAGACAGGGTTTGGACGCTTGTCCAGCTTCTTCTAACCGTGTTTTCTGCCATTCAGTAAGCCTTGTACTTTTTTGATAAAAAGATACATGATATATTGGGTAAAAGGAACTGCAGTAAATAGACCGTTAGTAATGCAGTGGTACAGTTTTGGGCCAGGGAAGTGTTCTGGAGACATCTTAGCTCAGTCTTTAGCTGAGCCTGCGTCCCTAGACGGTGAATTGCACCAGCGCCCCGTAGTCCTCCTCCAGCAAAAAACAATGGCCAGTGGAAATGGAGTTGGAAATTTCCCTCCCTCCATGTAGATTAGGCTTTGATAAAACCCCAGAGGGTTAGGCTTTGGTAAAAAGGTTTCTCCTACTGGGGTGTGGTGGCTGACATCTGCAATTCTAGCACTCAGGGAGGATGAGGAGGAAGGAAAATTGCTTGTGCCCTTGAGTTCAAGTCCAGGCTGAGCACGAGTGAGACCCCCATTTCTGCCAAAAATAGAAAAACTTAGCTGGCACAGTGGTTCCTGCCTGTAGTTTCAGCTACCTGGGAGGCTGAGACAGGAGAATCTATTTAGCCCAGGAGTTTGAGGCTGTGGTTGTGAGCTGAGCTGTGGTGTGATGTCGCTACATTGTAGCCATGGCAACAGAGGGAGAGTCTCTCTCTCTCTCACACACACACACATACAAACACACACACATAGACACTTCCCTGACTGGTCTTGCTAAGAAAAACAGATTGCTCTGGCATATTTCAAAATAGTTACTTTCTTATTCCCGTAAGGAGATGTTCTCTATTATTCCTTGTTGAGGACTTGGTAGAATTCTTGTGGGTAAAACCCACAGAAGTATTGGAAGATCCGCTATGACTGGTTTTGACTCTCACACTTGCACATGCTGCGTCTTTACCAATTTATCAACTGTGGTTCAGGCTTTCCTATCCTAGCACTAGTTCCCAAGGGGATTCTGTCCTTAGGCTGCTGCTTCATTACATTGTGATTCTCTGTATCTGTGTCCAACTACTGGGGCAGTGTTTGCCCTGTGACCTCACTTCTCTGACAGATATAAGAAAAGTGGCTGGTGTTGCAGTTTGCTCAGTTTTTAGCCTGTTAAGATGAAGTGCTGATGCTAAGCTTCTTACATACCAGAATTTTGTGTAGGACTTTTAAAGTTGTCATTTCTGTCTTACTAAGGAGTGAGGGGCACAGAGAATTTAGCAGACTGCCATTTGTAGATTTTCCACCTGATAAACATTTGCATGTCACCATTCTAGCAGAATTATCGGCAACTAGCACTGTTTGCCAATTTACCAATTGAATGAATCTGTAGCACACACCAAGCACCTCACGTGTTAGCACACAAGAGGGCAGAAAGGTAGCTGCTGTCGGCTTTCCAACATCTGAAGACCAAAAGCAGCCCCTGATAAAACGAAGAGATTAATGTTTGGTGCATGTCTCTTTCTACCTTCTGAGGAAACAGTTTTAAGTAGTTTTAAGATTCATAAATGAGTTGTCTAAGGAACACTTTCTTTCTAATTCCTATCTCAAAAATCATATTATTCCAAAGCATTTGTCATATCTTTGTAGTATCTTGGAAATATTTCATAATAGAAATAAATAGAACTGCCTGGGGTTAAAGAGTCTCTTGACATCTGATGTATTAAAATGGGTATCTCAAAGGGGTCATTTTGCTTAGAGCTCCATATCGTTGGGCATTTAGAGCTTAGAGTACAGTTATGAAGTTAAAATGTTTGTTCTTATTAATATACAGTTCTCAAGAAAATTAGTCAACTTTTCATTAAGACATGTGGATGAGATTTGGCTGCAAGGAAGAAAAATACTTCAGGGAATCCAAGTTTTTGTTCCATGAATAAGTGAGTGTTAAACTGCTCTACTTCCCCACAGAAACAAAATTTACCGGGATTTGTTTTTCTTATTGCATTTTAATCAGGCTAAAGGTTAATCAGTGAAATGTGGGTCATTTAAAATGTTGCCCAGGACTTTATTTAAATAGGGGTAGGTTATTCATATATACAGCAAATGCTAAAAACTATCTTTTTATTTGTTGAGTGACACAACAAGAGGCTCCGTTTTAGAGAAAGCATTAAGGCAAAAGCAAGCCTATGGTCTACGTCTGCTCCTGTCCGAACATTCAGGAAGAAATCCGGCTGGACTTTGCAGCGCGTTTGGTTCAGTCTACCGAGAACAGCAGCTGCTGGGAGATACGGCTTTAAAATCGGTCTCGTTCAAGTCTGAGGTTATCAAAGCTCCCCCACCAAGCTGTGTGGTAATGAAGAGTTGTTTCGATATTTTTAAATAGATTATAATCTATGGTTTCTTTTCTCAAATGAAACATTAATATTCTCAAGATAGCCATTTATACTGTTCTCCTTTGAAAATCTTTCATTCTTCTAAGGAAAACAAACGGAAGTATCATGAAATTTAAACAGTTCATACCCTGCCAACGAGGTATATACACAATAGTCTGAAGTAATAATTTGACACGTGGTTAAAGATTTATGTGGAAAAAATTGGACACATGTTTTATGGACTCTAAACTCATGCTTTAAAAGTAACTAAAGACCAGGAAAATGCTTATGGTACATTTTGAGGAAAAACAGACTATTTAAGTCTACTTCAAGAAAAACACAGAATATTTAACATAAAGTATGGTCCCGATTTTGGAGAAACAGTTCATAGAAACACAAAGTTCATGGAAACAAAGTACACCAGAATAGCGCATGCATTATGCCCTTTACCAAACTTTGGTATCGTTTTCAGATGTTTTACGAGGCCGCATCTTAATTTAAATCAGGAAAAATTTCCTTGTATTCATTATTACAATACTACATTGTTTAGCACTGCTGATATAAACCACAAGCAAACTAATGAAATTTGGTTCCAAATGTACTTTTCTACTCCACATTTTTAAATTTACTTTCAGAGTATATCACAAGAATTTCATATGAAAAATAAATTGTTGCTCACTTTCCCCACAGAAGTGCTTATGTCGTCTTTTTTTTTTTTTTGAGGCAGAGTGTCACTATGTTGTCCTCAGTAGAGTGCCGTGGCGTCATCGCTCATAGCGACCTCAAACTCTTGGGCTTAAGTGATTCTCTTGCCTCAGCCTCCCAGTAGCTGGGACTATAGGTGCCTGCCATAACGCCCAGCTATTTTTTTTGTTGTTGTTGCAGTTGTTGTTGTTTAGCTGGCCTGGGCCGGGCTTGAACCTGGCAGCCTTGGTGTATGTGGCAGGTGCCCTACTCACTGAGCAACGGGTGCTGAGCCTATGTCTTAAGTCTTAAACTGATTCCGGGTCTCTTGGGAATGATTCAACACAATTTTTTTTTTTTTTAAGGGCTGGTAATGTTTCCCTTCAGAGTAAGGATGTAGATTTTTTTGTTTTCATTTGGGTTTTTTTGAGACTGGATCTCCCTCTATTGCCCAGGCCAGAATGGAATGGTGTTGTCATAGCTCATAGCAACCTCAGACTCCTTGGTTTCAAGTGATCCTCCTGCCTCAGCCTCTGGAATAGCTGGACTACAGGCCTGTGCCACTGTTTTCAGCTAATTATTCTATTTTTTTGTAGAGAGGGGGCATCATTCTTGCTTAGTCTCATCTTGAACTCCTGGTCTCAAACAACCCTCTGGCCTTGGCCTCTCAAATTGCTAGGATTAGAGGTGTGAGCCACTGAGTCACTTGCCCAAGTTTCTGTTTTTAAATCTCTATCTCTCTCTCCTCTTTATTTGTATATTTTGCTCCAGTTATAAGAAAATAGATTCCCTTTCTCTTACACATAGTACAGGCAGAAACAGATTGTTACAACTCTCTTGTTCATAAAGAAATGTTCTGTAGTTTCAGTGAGGTAGGCTGGTCCATAAGGAAAATAGGACAGACGATCCAAGTTTTAATACTAGGAATAATGCATGTAACGTTAAAAATTGGACCTTAAAGGCAGGGGCCACGACTTCTACAAGTTCAAAAGACAGTCTACGGGGGTCGGGCCTATAGTAGAAACTTAATACGTCAATAATAAATTACATTTCCATAGGCAATTCTATTTTTCCTCTGTCTAGAACAGGGGTTCTTAACCTTTGGGTTGCTACCTCTTTGGGGGTCAAATGACCCTTTCACAGGGGTCACTTAAGACCATCCTGCATATCAGATATTTACATTATGATTCATAACAGTAGCAAAATTACAGTTATGAGGTAGCAATGAAAATAATTTTATGGTTGGGGGTCAGCACAACATGAGGAACTGTCTTAAAGGGTCATGGCATTAGGAAGGTTGAGAACCACTAGTCTAGAAGCATAATTTAAAATGTTGACATGGCAGAAGACTTTGATATCAAAAGAGCTTCAAGAATACCCAGGCCCCTGCCATTCTATACATACTTCCCTATTTTTCATGGATATTTACAATATTCATTGATAGAAGGAGGCATTATTATGTGGGTAAATGCTACCAAATGGCCTTCCTTGACCTAGCAACTGTGCTATCGTCACGTTGTGCTCCTCAGCTCCTAGCTCGTTGGTTTTTATCTAATCAGTTAAAGGATGCTCCAAATGAATACTTTACAGTAGAAATTTAGCTCAAAGCTCACAGATTTGCCAGTCTGCTCTTGACTCTTTAATCTCTAATCATTGGTAAGTGGGAACAGAGTTATTCTTTGGGGATTTGATCAAAAATTTATGGCTGTAGCTCAAACTTTGTTTCTGAACCAAATAGGAAATTCTGGATGATACAAAATATATATAAACTCTTATATGAAATAATCAATGTTCTTTAGAGCATAAGATGGATACTGATGTTTTTCAAGTTCTAGATTAGATAACATTTTAACATCAAATTGATGTTCCCATCCATATCTCGTATATGTGCTTAAGCAGGTCCCTAATCTAAGGCAAATACAAATGTGAGGAAAAATAGTATTCTTGAGAGAAGTTGTTTATAACCAAGTTACAGGCATTATTTAAGAAGGAGAATCAGTATATAACTTTAGTGCTGAGATGTGATAAAATATCAACATTAAAAATGCCAAATATATAAATAGAACACCATATTTTAAAATATCACTAACATTTTCCTTTAATTTTCTGATGAAATGTATACGAGGCACTTTTATAAGAAGGTAAATATATAGAAAGCGAACACATTTGAATTCAAAACTACAGATTTAGATTATTTTTTATTCAAATCTTTTAAGCATTTAACAGTTTAACCATAGTATTTTGTCAGTCTCACACTATGACGTAGTCCTAATTTTACATCCAAGAAATATACATTTTTTTGGTTCATTTTTGAACAATTGGTAAATCAGTAGAGTTTGCTTATAGACAATCCTTGGCTGTGAACTAATGAATTATTTAAAAATGGTGATGTTCTAATTAGAAAATGCCAATGTCAACAACAGCATTTGTTGACTGCAAATGATACTTTCAGCAATCAGAAATACCAGACAGACTACAAGAAAGAGAATAAAGGACACCAGATCATCAACGAACAATATTTATTGACCACGTTCTATGTTAAACTAGCCAATGGTCTGACACATGTTATCAACAGGGACAATATTTACATAAAGGATGGTGGCCATGGCCTATGTGTTCCCCTTACCTTCTATGTTCCTAAGGTCAGCGGGTGATTTAATAAGGACTTTGTCACTTTTACGAATTTCTTATGTTTGACTGAAGAAATGGATACTCATTTTGTTTGTGAAGGTTGTGATAAAAGCAGTGGATCAAATAACAAATTACCTGAAATAAATATAAACCCACATTCCTTCCTCCTTACCCCCTCCCAAAGCGTGCTTAAATACAAATGTGGAGGAAGCTTAAGCATGAATAGGTTTTATGACGTTCAATGCAATCACTTAATCTTAATTTTTTATGATATGGCTGCCTGCATTTGAAGGCTACAGTGATGACTTAAAGACCCATTAACGTGTAAACAGTAAACAGGGCCTTTCTATCCTGAGCACTGGGAAGAGTGTTCTTTGATGTCTGCCTACTATTTGTGGTCTGTTACTATTTCTGACCCCGACTCTTGGGTTCATTGCTTTTGCTCAGAAAGTCACCCAAGGTTTAAATTACACTTCTGCTGGACATTTTCAAGAAGGTACTAATTACACATCCACCGTTCAGTGAAGGCCCTTGCTCCCTGTGGTATAATCAAGGCTATAATCCAGCTCTGATACCGTCCAGTATAATCTTAATTGTTACATAAGAATTACTTCAACAGCTCAACAAATCCATGGCTATATTATCTCTCAGTGGCTTTTAAAAGAGAAAAGCATAGTAATACTGTATTTTAAACTTGTTAAAATGATATCAACAAGTTAACTGAAATGGCATAATCAGTTTACCCCTTAATTATAACAAATAATATTTAGAAAATAAGTTAATCATTTTACTTCTCTTTTCAATTATTACTTTAATGTCATTTAAATTAGTACTGACACGTTTAAGCCAATATAAAATTTTCCTTTAAAACATTATTTTAAAAATCTATGCGGTAAACTGTGAATATTTAAAAACCTTTGTAAAAAGGTGTCCAAATTGGAAAGACAGAGAATTTAAGGGATCAATATACACTAGATACCGATTTAAAATTCCACCTGGCAAAAATCTTGGGCAAAGAAATACCTTCCTGGCTTAGGGACCTAACTAGAGTAAAGGAAGAATTTAAAATAAACCAAAAAAAAAAAAAAAAAAAAGCCCCCAGAAAACTAAATCAGAAAGTGGAAGAAAAAAATGCCTTCTTCCTAGGGCATCGCATTATTTCAATTAGGAACCCGGCACAGGGTAATGACAGGTGTTTACCCGAGGTATTAAATGCACCCCACCTGCCTCCCCGTCCTATTTTCTACTTCGGGCAGAAAGAGGCGTCCCTTCACAAACAAGGCTAGCTTTGCAACAAAGCGAGCAACGAAAACAAACGGTGCACTTGGCAACTTGCAGCCACTCAGGAGAGAGCGCCGCTCTCCCAGCTTGTGCTCCCAGACGCGCCCCTCGCTCGCAGGGAAAATGCATTTTAACCAAGGTTTCCCTTTTCAAGGAATTGCCATCCTGCAGAATAACTCGGGCCCCGATTTATACTTTAAACTGGTATGAGCATAATTCTCTCTAGAACTTCCACCGAGACGGCAGTTACCGCCACCTGCAAAGCCCCAGCCGCGGCTGGGGAAGGGGCATCCCGAGTTGGGCCAAGTTGAGAGCAACCGTCACCCCGGTGTGTGAGGGAAGCCGCTGGGACCTCGACCCCGCCCATGCCCCCAAATCCTGCTGCCTCCACCTCGCGCCCTCAAATCCTGCTCTCTTTTCCTCCCAAGTCCCCAAGTTCTCTCCGGCAACCGCCCGGTGCAGTCACCCCAATTCCGTCTCGCCGCCTAAGAGTCGCTCTTTTCCCTTCAAAGAGCCCCCAACTAGACCCCGGAATTCCCGCGCCACCGCGGGCGCCTGGCCCTCGACACTCACGAGAAGAAAGGGTCATCCTCAAAGCTGCTACTCAGCATTCTGAACATTCTGGTTGGCGGCGGACGCGGACGGCCTGGAAACCGATGTAACTCGCCGCGGCCTCAACCCGAGCCTGACGGCGCGGCGCTGCACACGGGGCTCTCTGGGCCCGAAGGGCGGTGCCCGGCGGGAGAGAGAGGCGGTGCGTGAGGCCGCACGGCCTTCCCATTGGGCGCTGCTCCCCTGACGTCACCAAGACGAGGGGCGGAACAATAAGCCGCTGCCATGACAACCGTGATCAACACCGGGAAGGCTTGAGGTTTGGCCTTTGGCCGGCCGGGCAACCTTTCTGCAAAGCCTGGCGAGGAACCGAATAGCTTGTTCTCTGGGGCGAAGGAACCAAAACGACCACACTCTTTGTGACCTTGGGCAAAAATCACCCTTGGCCCCGAACCCCAAGTCTTCTTTTCAGAAAAAGTGGAAATGAGTTAAAATTTGGACCAGATGACATCCAGAGTCCCTTTTTGCCGGTCAAATTCTGTGATCCATAGCAATTAGTCCCGTGTCCAAAGCATTCTTTGCTAGTTGGTCAAAAACTGTGAACAAATAATGAGAAAAAAATGTGCAAAACGTTTTTGAGTACAGTTAGCAAATACTGTACTCAGTTCTTGAAGGAAATGGGGTGACGCCTATCAGATTTCAACAAGTTTAATTAACTTTGTGAGTCTAAAATCCAAAGTGGGAAACGCTGAGGCAGTAGGCAGGGTATTCCAAAATAAACGAAAAAGGCCTTTTTGGCCCTCTTTCCATGCCTCTACTTCAAGAATCAAGTCTTACTTTGATGCTGTGTCCGTAATGCCTCTCCTGCATTCCTTAAGAGGATTCAGGCACATGACCTGCAGCCAGAAGCCACAGCCAACTAAAATTCTGTTACCATATTTTTTTTCATTCTACTGTATTTATGAGTGAGACTTCTAATTATGGCGAGGAAACTGTTTTTAACCTTGCAGCAGTGCTATACATTAATAACTAGACTCTGAAATTTTCAAATGTAACAGTGTACTAATAAATAGTACCGGTGAGATTTGGTTATGATGGGGCTGGGGAGGAATATGACAGTGATACTCAAATTACTGAATTTTGAAAAACAGTATTGTGAAGCCTTCCAGGAGACTGGAGACAGGTGGGGGAAAAGAAGAGAGGAGATTAAAGAAGAAAAATTATGAGGGTGCATGTTCACCCTTAATTCAGTGGGATCTCCAGCTTCTCTAGGAGGCTGTCTCCGTGGAGATAGAGGGGCATTCCTGGCTCCTCAGGGCCCTGTGCTATGGGCCAGAGAGGTGGCACTGAGCCACCAGGAAAAGTGTGCAGGGCCTAATTTGGAGGTGGCAGGAGTACTCAAGGGTTATTTTGGGAGCCAGAAATTTAATACTTTGGACCTTTTGCCCTCCCACCTTTAGCCAAGTCCTCTGGCAGCTTCCTTTCCCGAGACTAGTGGCATGAGGTAGGGCATACTTCACAGTTCACGATAAGATAGCACAAACTATCCAGGGAATAACATATTTTCTTTTCTCCTGCTCTCAGAAGGGCACTCAGATGCTATACACATATTAGGGAATTTCCAAATCAATTTCAAGGCAAACAAAATTGCTTTATAAGTCCTGAAATTATTTTCTTTTTAAAATATTATAAGCACAAATGTTAAGGGGCCCACATATTAAAAACAAAACAAAACTTGAAGTGGAGTAAGTTATGTGATAACAAATAGTATTAAAATAGTTCTGGATTAAGGTCAAATAAAGAAACTTGTGAGAAATTTTTCTTTCTTGTTTCCATGGGGATTTTTCTTAATATTACATTGTTGAAACATGAGAGCTTTAGTCCAGGCACAGGGTAGCCAGGGAGTTATTTGGAGCCTCTGAAAGCAGTTTGGGCCTAATGTCAAATAAAAACTGCAAAAGAAAAAGAAAAAAAAATGTTAGTGAAGAAAGAGGAGTCTTGAAGCTGAAAAGACCCTGATGTCAGTTTTAGAAAGGTTGGATGAAAGGTAGGAAGTAAAAGGGGTGAGTCAGGAGAGAATGAATTCCCAAGTGGGGGAGGGATAAATATGCAGGGCAGAGCTGAGGGGAGAAGGTTCTGGACTCAGCTGTAAATAGAATCATGATGGCTAATATTTATTGAATGTGTGCTGGGCACTGTGATGGGGACTTTTACAGATATAATCTCTATGGCTTAGGTTTCATTGGGAAAGACATTGACCAAATTAAAAACACCCAGAGAAAAGCATGAAACCCTGCCAATTCTGCAACTTTAAAAAACACCAAGAGTTCAAAATGTAAACGATGTCGTTTCTTTTATTCATCGATTCACGAAATATTAAGGATCGATTATATCCCAGAAACTATTCTAGGCACTGAGGATATAAAACTACCTGGCCTCTTGAAACTTACATTCTAGTGGACAGCTCTTTCACTGACTAATTCTACAAATATTGTTGTCACAACACCTAAGAATTTTCATGATGTTTGTGAGGACATCTCAAGTGCCCAAGAGGAAATAAATAGGCTCTTTTGAGTGACAGACTTCTGACTTATTATAGCTTTCCAGAAGCATATTTTTCAACCCATTATAAATGCCTTTACCATAGTTAATTTCAATGTGTCCAGGGTTTCCATATCCTAATCCCTTTGTTTTAAACAGAGAACAGAGGTGCTCTGGGAGTGAGATGCCACAGCAAGCTGACAAGGAAGGGTTCATGGGACAAATTTTGACATAAACAGAGAAACTTAAGATGTGTTGGAGGTTGTGCAGTGGACTAGTTCAGGGTAGATCCTGTAGTTTGACATTAGACTGCAACATTGTTTCAGATGATGTCTTATCATTGGAAATGGAAGGTTTGTTTTGAGTTACTGCGATGAAAAGGAAGTATGTCTTGAAACTCAATTTGTAACAAGAAATGCTGATAGCAGCTTTCAATTTGTTTCCGAAGTTTAGAAAGTTGTGCTGTGCTAGACTGCATGACTTTCTCTTTTCTTTCTTTTTTGAGACAGTTTCTCTATGTGGCCTTGGCTAGATGTGTCATCTTAACTCACTGCAGCCTCAAACTCCTGGGCTCAAGTTATCTTCTGCTCTCAAGTAGCTGGGACTACAGGCAAGCATCACCATGCCTGGCTAATTTTTCCTTTTTTCCTTTTTTTTTTTTTGTAGAGACAGTCAAGATCTTGCTCTTGCTTGGGCAGGTCTTGAATCCCTGACTCCAATGATCTACCTGCCTTGGCCTCCCAGAGTACTAGAATTACATGTGTGAGCCACTGCACCCAACCTTATGTGCATTATTATTATTATTATTTTGTAGAGACAGTCTCACTTTATCACCCTCGGTAGAGTACTGTGGCATCACACAGCTCACAGCAACCTCCAACTCCTGGGCTTAGGTGAATCTCTTGCCTCAGCCTCCTGAGTAGCTGGGACTACAGGCACCCCCCCATAATGCCCAGCTATTTTTTTTTTTGTTGCAATTTGGCTGGGGCTGGGTTTGAACCCACCACCCTCATTATATAGTAACAGTGACCTACCCACTGGGCCATAGGCGCTGCCCTATGTGCATTACTTTTAAAAAAATTATTGCACTTTTAGTATAGAGACACATAAGTTGTTTGAACCTTAATATTAATAAATAATAATAAGACAGATCTGGTATCTCCTTAGACCTAGGGGGCAATGGTGAAAACAATTACAGAGACACAAAAAACTCATGAACTAAAATAGTTTGGGAGCCTTTGTCCTAACCCAACAATCATTTTTTCAAATTAAAAAAATAATTAGTATTTTTCTTCTTTCTAGTAAGCTATCCTATCAGTTATCCAACAGATTTGCTTTCTGAAAGGTGGGAAACGGTGCATCGTGATGAAGTGACTTATCTAGGAAAGGCCTAGATCTCAAGGTCTTCAAACTCCCTGAAATACCACCTTTAGCCCTACCTGGCATCTTTGCTCAAATTAGGAAAATGTGCCTCTCTCTCAGATTTTTTCATTAATAGGAAAAATTATCTTAATAAACATATAAGTCTACAATGTGTGGAATATAATTGGTGCTTTCTCAGGCGTTGTACATTTCTCTGTGGCTGCCCTACTCCCAATCCTGAATTCTTTCCAGGGTTTAATAAATGCGCCCATGAACTCATGTACAAGAAATGTCATTTTATTTTCCTGCAAAATAATTTATATTCTGGGCCCACATTGCACTGGAGTGACACCCGCTCCCCTCAAGTGGAGACTATGCCAAGGCCAAGGTGTTGAAGCTGCGTCCCTGCAGGCATCTCTGTTCCCTTCACCCGGTAGGCTCAAAGACACCAGACACTTCACTCGGGTGGCAGAGTCTAGCAGGCCAGGGCCAAGAGAAGACAAAACTATGAACAAGCAGCAGCAGGTTTTTTCAGGGATCTTTACTCTCATAGCTTTTCTCTGAAGACATGGATACTCATGGCTAGGAGTTTACTATGCTCAAATTATATTTGAGTCATAGTTTATTTTGAAAACTATCGAGTAAATATCATATGAAGAAGGTTGGTAACAAGAGGAAAGATGGTCGAGGTGGGCTGTTGGGCCGCTCCAGGCCATGGAGTGGGGTCCTAGCGCTCCTGTGGTAGCCAAGGAATTTGCAGGAGAGGAGCAGAGCAAGGCTCAGTCCCAGTGACGGATGGTCAGAGGGTGAGGCTGCCGGAAAAAGCTGGAGAGGAAGTCCAGCCCCGCTGTCAGGGTTGAGCCATGGGTTATACTGTTAATAAGTAGAGACAAGAGAGTTAACCTTTCCTACATTTCTTTGATGTAAATCTTTGAGACTTATATACTTAAAATCTTTTTAGAATAATGACTCAGATAAGTACTCACTTCTATTCAGTAATAGCTCCCATTTAAAAAGTATCTATCAAGAGTTTCATAAACTTTGTTCCAACGAATTGTCTTAATAACTCTGTGATAGAAGCTTCATCCCCATTTTGCAGATGAGAACACAGAGGGTGAGGGAGGTGATTTCCAGCTGGTGTGGTTCAGCTAGATGTGGTCTTCCTGTTGGGATTCTGGACTAGCTCTGCCAATTAAGGCAGTTTCTTCTCACTACCTGCCATAGCCACCTCTCATGGTAAAATAAAGGATTGGATGATATGGAATTAACAAATGAGAAGCTGTCCAGACTGTCCAGGCTTTGGTTGTTGGGTTTAGTTCATAAAGAAGTTTTTGAATTTTCCTGAAAAGCACACAAAAATGAAACTATTATTCAAATGAGTAAAACACAGGCTGTTACTCCAAAGGCAATGTACTAAAAAACACAAACACGTTAAACCATCTTTTTATTAGTGACAACCACATACCCCATAATGGAGTCATGTGTAACTGATGAATGAAAGTCTACACCCAATGCCCAGTTATATTTTTTAATTTACTTTTTAAAATCTAGGTATAATTTAAATATGGTAAAGTCCACTACATTTAAGTGTATAGCACAATACATTTTCAGATATGTGTAAATCTTTGTGAACCCCACCCAGTTTATGCCGCATTTCCAATACCCCAGATAGTCCCTGTGCTCCTTCCCTGTTCATATCCCTCGCGACTTCCCAGGATTCTGAGATTTTCTTCTCTCACTTAACGTTATGCCTGCAAAACTCATCTAGGTTGTTGCCTGGACCTATAGTTTATTCTTTTTCATTGTTGTGTAGTATTCTAGAGTAAGAATTTACTGCCACTAATTTATGCATCTACTGTCGATGGGTTTTTGGATTTTTCTTTTAAAAATAAGGCTACTATGACCATGCTTATGCATCTCTTGATTAGTTTTAAAAATCAACTTAGACATCTGGCTATTCATGAATCATCATTATCACTGAGATTCTGAAAACTCTTTTCTACAGACAATAATTTCACAAGAAGAATTTTTCTATTGAGTCAATACTTTGATATTTGCCACTGTCGTTTGTGTATAGAAGAAACACTTTGTTGCTTCTTTTAAACATGAAACATCTTTGTATTATAGAGCCTAAAACAAGCTGAACAGTAGAAAGCATTCCTCAGGAAATACTATTGAGGTCATCTGTTCTCAGGAATGATTTAATGTGGCTGTGTAAAGTGTTATTTTTAGAGTTATTTTAAAACGTTGATAAGATTTGGAGAGAGTTCAAGCTGTGGGTAAAGGCCCCACTGCCAAGGCAGTTAATTGAAGTCGGTCCAGGGGACGAGAAAATTATTTTGGAACACAGTATGGACCTGGAATACCTTCATCCCTTTGTCATGGGCTTCGATGCCTTTACTATTTGAAATGGTAGTAAAATAATCTTAAAAGAGTTGTTTTTATTTCAAGAAGCTGGAAGGACACAACAGTTGTTACAAGACCAAGGCAAGTTGGAATGCTATTTTTGTTATACGTCGTGAGATTGCAAGATGCAAAGGCTAGAGAGGTGAGGATGAGTGGCTCCAAGCTGATTTCCTCCTAATTCTGATCTCCGTAAGACCGAGAGATCCCTTGGGCCGCAGCCTACAGCCAGGCTCATGCTACTTTGGCACTGCTGCCTGTTGGCAGAAACAAAGGTGGCTGAGGGCTGAGGTTGCTGGTGGACAGGAGGTTGCCCACGTGGGCAGGAGGTTGACCACGTGTTCAGGATAATAAAAGCTAAACCTACTATATACGAGGCCCAGTGATTCACAGCTGTTCCATTAGTATTTTACAGACATGAACACAGGCTGCAGAGTTGAGTACTTTGCCTAAGGCCATATTGCTGGGAAGTAGCACAGGTGGGATTGGGACCTTGGCTGTTAAGCTGTAGATGAAATCTTAGCTCCACATCAGGACACCGGGCATAGCCTCTGGTGGTCCTACTGCCTAATAGGTAGGAGACTGGCTGTCTCCTCTATCTCCAGTTGAAGGTGGGACTTTATGTAGAGCTGGAGTCAAAAACACAAGCACCAGTGAGGAGAAGGCAAGTAAAACTGTGAGGGCAGTGGGCTGGGTGAGACAAGAGAAAGAATCAATAATAATCAAAATAGCAGCTAACATTTACTGAGTTTCTGCTGTGTGCCAGCAATGCTCTAAGTGCTTTACAAATTTTAACTCCCTTAATCCCCCAAATGGTCTAATAAGATAAACACTATGATTATGCCCATTTTATACAAGAGGAAGATAAAGGTCAGAGAAGGGAAACCCTTTGTTTAAAGTCACACAGCCAGCCAGAGAAGCCCCACACTTACCCACGTGCAGGGTCGCCATGGGGGCTTGGAGTGGCAGGCACAGTGGGGCCCTGCAGGGGGCTTGACTGGCCAAAGGGGTGGTGCTGCTCAGCTCTGGATGACTGCCTGCAGGAATTCACGCCCACCGATAATACCGAGTTTCCAGGAAATCTCCTAATATTTCTAAGTTCACGATTAGAACAAAATATCTGAGCAGGCCACAAGAGCAAATCTCTGGGCTGAACCTGGTCCACAGGCTACAAGTTACTGAGTGTGAGTTTTCATGGCATGGAAGAGACACGTGAGCGCAGTGACATCCACGTGGTGTCTTCTGAGCGTGGCTCATACTACGTGATGGCAGGTCTGCGCTGAGAGCTGAGAAGCGCCCCGACTCCTAGCGGCAGACCCTTGTGAGTAGACACCTCTTCCTAACCATATCACTGAAGGTTGGGGCTATGAAGCAGTGGTTTTATTCCTGCAGGATATTTAGATTACAGAGTCATTTTCCATCTGGGCTGCAAAAGTTTAGCACATGTTTATCAAGTTCTGGGGATCATATTACCTTTTTAATTCTCTTTAGTCAGACTTAAAGTAGATTGAAATCCTGTTGGCTTCTGCTCTAAAATGCTTGTTTTTTAATTTTTTATTTATGGAAGACAGTCCTCCCTGTATAGCTTTGGCAAAATTGGACTCTAATAATGCAGGTAATAAAATATCAAAAGCCCGTGTATCCACATAAAAACAATCTGTTCAACTAAACATAATTGGTTGCTTCCAAGATTTATTTCCTCCTAATAGGTATGCATTAGTCATTTGTCCACGTGTTCCTTGTTTTGTCCCCAGCCAGCTGGTAGAGTTACAGGTGCTAAGTACAGAGCTTACTAAGCAACACTTTCAGGGAACTATTTCTTCTCCCTTATTCCCCCCTTCAAATCTTTATATTTATCCTGAGTATGTACTTTAGGTTCTTAGGAACAAGAATGTTGAAGTGTTTTTTAGTTTCTTAGGGCTGCCATAAAAGAGTCCCACAACCTGGTGGCCTGGCTAAACGTCTGCCAGCAAGCTGCTGCAGGGACATGCGCCCTGCAAAGCCTCTAGGGAAGAATCCTGCTTTGTCTCCTCCCAGCTTCTCAAGGTTGCTGACCATTCTTGGTGTTCCTGGGCTGGGCCCTGTATCACTCCCCTCTCTGCCTCCATCACCACGTGACCTTCTCCCCATGGATCCTGGAATCCGAATCTTTTCTCCTTCTAAAGACACCAGTCACTGTATCTAGGACCCTCCGTGATCCAGCATGGCCTCTTTTTAACTTGGTTACAGCTGCAAAGACAGTATTTCCAAAAAAGGTCACAAGCACAGTTTCCAAGTGGACATGCATTTTGGGATAGGATATTCTTGAACCCAGTACAGGGATCTGTTATAACTTAATACTAATCAGCATAGGCACAGAACAAAATCCTCAGAGTTAACCATTCTCTAGGACTTGAAATATGACCCAAGAACAGGTGGCAAACTTGAAAATATGTGACTTTACTGACCCTTACAGTATTCCCCCCTTTTTCTTTTGAGATAAAGTCTTACTATTTTGCCCTCTGTAGAGTGCTGTGTCATCACAGCTCACAGCGACCTCAAAAATCTTGGGCTTAAGCAATTCTCTTGCCTCAGCCTCCCAAGTAGCCAGGACTACAGGTGCCTGCCATAACGCCTGACTATTTTTTTGGGTTTTTTTTGCAGTTTTTGGCCAGGGTTGGGTTTGAACCCACCACCTTTGGCGTATGGGGCCGGCGCCCTACTCCTTTGAGCCACAGGCAGTTGTGATTATTGTTTAGCTGGCCCCGACCAGGTTTGAACCCACCAGCCCCGGTGTGTGTGGCTGGTGCTGTAACCACTGTGCTACAGGTGCCGTTGGATCTAACCTCGTCCTTCTAACTTTACCTTTACTGCTCTCGTTCTTCCTTTTTCCCTGTATCCTCTCTTGACTTGTTGAAATTTTTATTTTATTTTGTCATATTCTATACATTCTGATAAAACATGTCATGCTTTTCTAGAACAAAGACTTGTAGGAATAAATAAATAAAATAACTACTGTTAATTTGATGGTAGTGTTGAGATACTGGGCTCCTTTTGAGGACACATTCATTAGGAGATGCTTGCAAACATGATAAAGTGCCAGTGTAGATCTCCGAGTGATGTCTCTAATTGCCCAGACCTTTTTACATTAGGTATCTGCATGAGTTATAACTCTTTTGTGAAGATAAAAAGGCTTCTGCAAGAAATCGCCCCAGTGCTATACGCGCTGTCAGACTGGAGGGCATCTCAAATGAGATTAATGATCTCTGCCTTAATATAAGAAGATTTAGCATAACCAAGATTATGGATTCTACAGAAACCTGCCAGCGCTCATTTATTTTGAATAAATATTATTTTTAATTAAAGTCCTAAGGTAGGTTATTCCTGAGATAATGAGATCTACAGTGATTTCCTTTGGGAATTAATTTTCTTTCTTAATTCTCAGTCGTTCTGATGATCACGGCTCACTCGATCTCACCCATGGCAGTCAGCCTTGTAGGACATGCTTGTTTCCAGCTAACGGCACTAAATAACCCTGTGTTTGTTTTTCCATGGCATTCTCATTTTCTGATTATATTTATTATTAACCCAAACACTCTTATAAGTATCTGTGTCCATAGATGTATGTGGTGAGTCTGCTTCATAAAATCAGGATATCACAAGAGAACAAAGCAAAATCATCTGAGAAGCAAAATGAGAGGGAACATAAAATGAGAACATTATAACATTTTAAACTATTTTTCTTAGTCCTGCTTCTTTGTGAGGGATTGTGCTAAGTGTTTTGTACACATCTGTCTAAGGTACACGGGAGCTCTGCCTGACAGAATTACTGTTCTTGTTCAGTAGACCTTGAAGTAGAGGCTCAGGAGGTAACTTGCCAAAATTGATGGTTTTGGGGATTTTGAGACAGTGTCTCACTTTGTTGCCCAGGCTACAGTGCAGTGGCGTCATCACAACACACTGCAACCTCAAACTCCTGGGTCAGGTGATCCTCCTGCCCCTGCCTCCCAAGCAGCTGGGACCACAGGCTCATATCACCACACCCAGTTAATTTTTCTATTTCTCTCTCTCTCTCTTTTTAAATTAAATCATAGCAGTGTACATTAATACTATCATGGGGTACAGTGTACTATTTCTGTATACAATTTGAAATACTTTCATCCAACTGGTTAACATAGCCTTCATGTCTTTGTCTTAGTTATTGTGTTAAGACATTTATATTCTACAATTAGAGAGATTCACATGTACCCTTATAGGATGAACCATAGGCGTGATCCCAGCAATCACCCTTCTTCCTCCCTCCCCTCTCAATTTTTTTATTTTTCATAGAGAAGAATCTCACTGTGTTACTCAGGCTGATCGCGAACTCTTGGCGTCAAGCAATCCTCTTGCC
>CAUYTI010080524.1:0-26818 GCA_963575145.1 Galago senegalensis
CTTTGCAGGCTTAACAGCCACATGGCCAGAGTCACTGGGGATGGGTTTTTATGCCCTAATCCCCAGGCCCTGTTCCATGCTAACCAGGGATACCGGGTCATCAACAGAGTTGCCTTCCACAGAAGTCTGTCCACCTGCCTCTGGAGCTTAAAGGGAGCATATAGTTTGTGAAGGAGCACACAGCTGTGGGATTTCACCCCACAGAGGAGGAAGAGGACCACACTTCTCAGATGAGGCTCTATTTACCCTGGGCTTTCGAAGCATGGGTAAAAGTTTAATAATTGGAAATGAGGGCAGGGCAACAGGGATGGGGTGTTCCAAACAGAAGACATTGGGTGTTAAAAGCATAGAGATAGGAAAGATATGCAAAGTAGGCAGGTTGGCCCCGCAGGAGAGAGTAGATGTGACAGACAGAGCCTGGGATGCCACATGAGAGAACTTAGGGTTTCTCCCCCACTAGACAAGCACTTTCCAAGGATCACTGCCTAGAACTCTGGTTCTATGAAGCACTCTGTGATGAAGAGATTTCTTGCACATGTAGGCTCAGAAACTCTCATCTCTTCTTCATGCTTCACAATGTACAAGAGTATGTTAAAGACTCTGAGGATTTTGGTAATAATGAATAAATAAACAAGCAAACGATTAAAAACAAGAAAAATACCCAGGCTAATTCTATTTAACCAATATTTACTAAATGCGTTGGATAACAATACTTTCTTCTTAGAACACTTATTAGCCAAAGAAACTAGAAACTAAAATTGTAATCTACGAAATGCTAAAATACACATGGATAGATTAGAAGGGGAAGGATAAATCAAATCTTTTCCTCATTAAAAATATAATACACACACATTTTAGAAAATTTGGGAAATATAGAAAAACATGAAATATCTAAAATATACCTCAGATATTGCCTTCAGAATTAATGATTTTTAATATCTTTGTGTATTTCTTTTTGTGTCTCCATGACATTTTATATGAATGAGAACCCATATACTGTTCCACAGGCTTTCACCATGACTTATATTTCTAATATACACTTCTATTTTCAATGCTTTTATTTCACTCTGCTTCAGTTTGTATATTTTCTTTTGATTTGGTTTCCAGCTTACTATGTTTTTATTCAGTTGTGTTTTTTTTTATTAAATGATAGCTGTATACATTAATGCAAACATGGGGTACAGTGTAGTGTTTTCATATACAATTTGAAATACTTCCATCAAGCTGGTTAACATAGATTTCATATCATTTGCTCAGTCATAGTGTCAAAATATTTATATTCTAGTTCTAGAAAACAAGGGTGGCTGGGTGGTGGGAGGGTGACCAGAAAGATCACCTATATATCTGTCTAATAAGGGTACAAGTTAACTATTCAGTTGTGTTATTAAGCCAGGTAATAATTCTTAATTTCAATTATTATACTTTTAGTTCCAAAGTTTCAATTTCATTCTTTATCAGTTTCTAAATATCTGCTGAAATTCTCCATCTTATCACTTAATCACAGCTACTTAATCTTGTCTGATAGCTCCAACACCTAGATCTTCTGCAGGTCCATTTGTATTGTCCCTGTTTTCTCTTAATTTTGTCTTTTAGTTTTCCTGGTAATTTTTTATTGAATTCCAGACACTATATTATAAACTTTTGAGATAACTAAGGCTCTTAATAAGGCTTATTTCTTCAGAAAGGCTTATTTTCTTCAGTAAAGTTCAAGTTGTAGTTGGGCCCTTCACCTAGGGAGTGTATGAAACACCTTCACATTATACACATTAAATGAGATCCCACCAATAGCCTTCTCCCTCCTCCCCTCTCCCTTTTCCTCTCCTCTCTTCCTTGCTTGCTGAATCCACTTTTACTTCTAGTAAGCAGTGTGGGCAGTGAGAAATCACCTTAAGCCAATCGGGGATTAGGTTGACTCAAAGCTGAACTTCAGTCTTTGTATTTGCTGGTGTATTTCTAATTCACTCTTACTCATTGTCCCCTCGGGATCTCAAAGTGAAAGACTTTGAGCCCTCCTCCTTAGATTGCCTGTTTCCCATTTTCATTATATTCATCCAACTCAGCTTGTCTGCCTCAGTGTGGGCTATCTTGTTTTATTTTTATCTTTTACAGAATATCATGAGCCTCATCTCATGATATGAGTATTTCCTTGAAAACAATTGTGTTAGAGTTTATGACCAAACATCCTCCTCCTGTTTTTTCTATTTTGTTCTGTCATAAATAGTAGTATAATGATCATTATGAGCAAAACTCATTAGCTGAATTTTGGGGTTTTTAAGGATAAATTCTTAGAAGGAGAACTTTTTTTTTCTTGATATCTATGGCCAAATATCTTTCATTTTTTCATTTTCTATGTTACCATAGAAAATGGTGACATTAAAACTGCTTCATTCTATATTTAAAAGGTCATTCTGGGCTCAGTGCCCATAGCACAGTGGTTGTGGTGCCAGCCACATACACCAAGACTGGCAGGTTCAAACCCAACCTCAGCCTGCCAATCAACAATAACAATTGCAACAAAAATAGCCAGGCATTGTGACAGGCACCTGTAGTCCCACCTACTTGGGAGGCTGAGGCAAAAGAATCTCCTGAGCCCAGGAGTTTGAGGTTTCTGTGATGCCACAGCACTCTACCAAAGGTGACTAAGTAAGACTCTGTCTCAAAAAAAAATAATAAAAAATAAAAATAAAAGGTCATTCTATGGCACATCCAGAATTGAAAGAAGAGACCAGTTAACAGACCATTTTAATAATCCACGCATGGGATGATGCTGGACTGCAAAAAGGAAGTCTTAGCAGAGTTGGGGAAGAAAGGACAGAATTGAAAGATGCAGAGTGGCTAAAATAGCTAAGAAAAGATGGAGAATTTACATCTTTTGTGTTTATCTGGATGACGTTGAAATGCATTCTTCTTAGTAAAATATCTCAAGAATAGGGGGAGAAAGCATCCAGTGTACTCAATGTAAAACCAATATATAAACAATTACATGCCCTCAAAAAAGGAAAAACAGTATCGTCTAGCAAGGAAGAGAGGAGAGGAAGAGGGAGAGGTGAGGAGGGAGGAGGGCCATTGGCAGGATCTCATTTAATGTGTACAATGTGAAGGTGTTCCACACACTCCCTAGGTGAAGGGCCCAACTACAACTTGAACTTTACCTTACAAATGAAAACAATGTAACCTAAACATTTGTACCTGCATATTAATCTGAAATTTAAAAAATAATCACAAATGACTGAATTTAACACAGCAGAAGATCTGTTTTGTACTCAGAGGTCCTGGAAATCTTCCTATCAAATTGTTCTGGTTTAGTGGAAAATTTAACAAACTTTGACTATCTGCCTGGAACATCTTCACCCTGGGTGCCTGAGAGCAACATGTGCTGTTCCGGAGCCTCCAAGCCTTTCTCAGTGCACACAGCAAGTCCCAGCACCACTGGCATTCCAGGCACAAGGAGCTTCCACTCCAACATGCTGGTCCCTGTGGTGGCAACATTCAGTGCTCAGGCCTCCACCATTTTGCACACCTCTCAGAGTAGTTGTCACAGAGGTCTGATAAGAAAAAACAATCAAAACCACTTTGAAATATCATCTAACTCCAGTAAGATTAGCCCACATCACAAAATCCCAAAACTACAGATGTTGGCTTGGATGTGCAGAGAAGGAAACATCTCTACACTGCTGGTGGGAATGCAGGCTGATATGACCTTTTTGGAAAGAAGTTTGGAGAATAGTCAAGGAACTAAAAGTAGACCCACCATTTGACCCTGCAATTCCTCTACTAGGTATATACCCAGATGATCAAAAAACATTTTACAACAAAGATACTTGCACCAGAATGTTTATTGCAGCCCGTTTCATAATTGCTAAGACATGGTAATAGCCCAAGTGCCCATCGACTCATGAATGGATTAACAAATTGTGGCTCTCTGGTCCTCCCATTCATGAGTGCCAGCCACATCCCCGAGGCACCATGGTGAAACCGAAGGTCGAAATAAATGGCTTTGGTAGAATTGGGCACCTGGTCTGCAGAGCTGCTTTAACTCTGCCAAAGTGGATATTGTCGCCATCAATGACCCCTTCATTGACCTCAACTACATGGTCTACTTGTTCCAGTATGATTCCACCCATGGCAAATTCCATGGTACAGTCAAGGCTGAGAACAGGAAGCTTGTTATCAATGGAAATCTCATAACCATCTTCCAGAAGCGAGATCCTACCAAAATCAAATGGGGTGAGGCAGGCGCTGATTATGTTGTGGAGTCCACTGCCATCTTCGCCACCATGGAGAAGGCTGGGGGTGACCCACAGAGAGGTGCCAAAAGGGTCATCATCTCTGCCCCTTCTGCTGATGCCCCCATGTTTGTGATGGGTGTGAACCATGAGAAGTACAAAAACAGCCTCAGCATTGTCAGCAATGCCTCCTGCACCACCAACTGCTTAGCCCCCTTGGCTAAGGTCATCCATGACAACTTCGGCATTGTGGAAGGACTCATGACCACAAACCATGCCATCTCTGCAACCCAGAAGACTGTGGATGGCCCCTCTGGGAAGTTGTGGCATGATGGCCACGGGGCTCTCCAGAACATCATCCCTGCCTCAACTGGTGCAGCCAAGGCTGTGGGCAAGGTCATCCCTGAGCTGAATGGGAAGCTTACTGGCATGGCTTTTCATGTCTCCACTGCCAACATGTCGGTTGTGGATCTCACCATCTGGAGAAGGCTGCCAAATATGATGATATCAAGAAGGTGGTGAAGCAGGCATCAGAGGGCCCCCTCAAGGGCATCCTGGGTTACACTGAGCACCAGGTCATCTCCTCTGACTTCAACAGTGACAGCCATTCTTCCAACTTTGATGCTGGGACTGGCATTGCCCTCAATGACCACTTTGTCAAACTCATTGCCTGGTATGATAATGAATTTGGCTATAGCAACAGGGTGGTGGATCTTAGGGCCCACATGGCCTCCAAGGAGTAAGAACCCCCAGACCACCAGCCCTAGCCAGAGCATGAGAGAAAGAGAAAGGCCCTTAGCTGCTGGAGTGCCCCTGCCTACTCAGTCCCCCACCTCACTGAGAATCTCCTCTTAACACAGTTTCCACCCAGACCCCCTAAAGAACAGGAGGGGCCTAGGGAGCCCCGCCTTGTCATGTAACATCAATAAAGTTCCCTGAATTCAAAAAAAAAATGTGGTATATGTACACCATGGAATACTATGTAGCTATAAAAAAGATAGTGACTTAACATTTTTTATGTTTACCAGGATGGAGGTGGAACATATTCTTAGTAAAGTAAAATATCTCAAGAATGGGGGGGGGTATCCAATGTACTCAATACTACTATGAAATCAATATATAAGCACCTACACATTCATACAAATGGTAAAACATAGCTATGGTCCAGAAAGTATAAGGGAAGAGGAGAGAGAGGGGAGGGAACAGGGGAGGTGGGAGGAAGAAGGGAAGAAGAGTATTGCACCTAATGTGCATAATGCAATGGTACAATTCAGAACTATTTAGAAAAGAATATAATCATGATGGATGTGCTAATCAGTTCAATGTAAGCATTTCACATTGTATATCAAATCAGCACACTGAACCCCATAAATGCATCATTGTACACAGTTATAATTTAATTAAAAACAAAAAAATTTAAAAAGTATAACATTTATGGAGCACTCATAATAGTGCTATGTCCTATGCTAACAGCTTTATATGAAGTACTTTATAGCTCTTTTAATTCCCACAACAGCCTTGCAAAGTAGATTACATTGTTAGTCTTATGAGGAAACCAAAGATCACACAGAAACTACATGATGGTTTCAGAGCCTGAGACCTTAACTACTGAATACTACGTACTTTAGCTGTGAGCACAGAGTGTGTTCAGGGAAGATGGTGCCATGGAGAGTCAGACCAACCAGTGACCCTGCAGGGCAGGAAACCATGTATGTCCCTCTTCCCTCAGGATGGGTAAAATGATTTCAAAATGTTATTTTCCTTTTTAAAGAATAATGGGTAGCTCTAATTAATTAGGTGTTTGCCAAAGACTAGGGTCTTTTAAATATCTTTCCCATTTTCATTGAAATTTTTTATTATTGATTTGTAAGAATTTTTAATATTGTGGTATCAATCCTTTGTTATATTTTTGTATATTTGAACATTTTATCTTAGACAGTGACTGTCTTTTCATTTTCTAAATGGTTGTTTTTGACCAGTGAAATTTTTTAATTTTAATGAAATCTAGTTTAATAGTTTCCTCTTTTATGGTGTGATATTCCTGTCCTTTCTAAAAGATATTTTCTTATGGTAAGGTTATAAAAATATTCTCCTGTGTTTTCTTCTATAAGATTTATAGCTTTTTCTTTTATGTTTATGTCTATGCCCTGTTTTGGTTTTGGTTTTGGTTTTGGTTGGCAAAAGGATGTGTTTAATAGAATCTTTAGGCAGATTTCCCACCTACCTGCCCTGTCCTTCCCTCCCCCTTTTGGTTTGTCTGAGGTTTCATTCCACAAATAAGCAGCAGATGAAATACTTTACAAGGTATAGTACAGCTGATATTGAAGAATAAGGACCCTACTCTTACTTTAAGAGTATTAGGACTTGGACTTCCCCTACCCCATGCAATAAAGCAAGCTTTATATACACTAGCCATATTTTTTCCTTACATTTTCTTATATAAATTTAAATCTTTTACAAAAAAGGCTTTTTCCTCCAAACATATAAGTTTGAGTGAAACATAGATTGCCCATTTGTGAACTTGTTTCTTCACTAAAATAGAAATGCTATCTGATATCAAGGGTAAATGTCTTTTGACCACTGCAGATCACTAAAGTCTGAATTGCACCGTGGAGAAGGCATTTGTGTTTTCTGAGGTCTCCAGCAAGTATCTCAGTAAGTGCTCATGGAATTGCTGTCCTCCTGACCCCATGCCAAGGCGTCCAAGTGGCCAGTCACCGAGGCAGTTGGAGGAAAATGTTGAGTAAACATGATTCTAAAATTATGGAAATAAAAATAGCATGGACTGCTTCTTAGTCTAAAATCAAACTACAAACAAAATCCAAAGTGTTCATTCATCAAGATTCAAACCTACTTCATTCTCTCTTCACAAATACAAAGGTGGCTATTTTAATGACAAAACTCAAACAGTACTACTGAAAGGAATTTATGTCAATGGACAAAAAGTCAGTTCCTCTGGGCAGGGCCCCAAGGAGAAGCACCCACATCAAAGGGTGGCCTCCCTATTGCTGGGCCAGAAGTGCTGTCCTATTGGCCTCCAGGTGCTTGGCCAGGTGGCTGTTGGTCATCTCCATCTCCTCAATCTTGTTCAGCACTGTTTGTAACTCTCATTGTAGCTTCCTTTTTTCTACCTTTAGTTCACCTTTCACTTTCTCAGCATTCTCAGCAGCAGTTTTATATCTCAGCACCTGTCCCTCAAGCCAGTTAATACTGTGCGCCAAGGTGGTTACATCCTGTTATAACCTTTTAAAACATAAGCTTTTGAAAGCTTAAATTTGTATTCACTAATTTGTCTGCTGGCATCTCTCTGCATTTCTATGAATTCCAAGTCCAAACCATTTTGTAGTCCCACCAGGTCAGCCATGGTACCATCATTCCTGGAGCACTTCTGTAGTTCTTCCTCTAACTGAAGTTTGAGTTTTCTAATCTGCAATAGCAGCTCTTCCTTTTCTCCAGCAAGTTTTCATAGCCTTACATCTAGTGGCCTTTCTCCTGCTGACTCCAAGACCTGAGCAGCTTCCTGAGACACAACCGTGATGGCTCCAACCACTGGTTTATGACTGACATCACCATTGGGAGTACCATCAGAAATTATAACTAAGCCATGTTTCTCAATAAGTTCATCCCTTTGCCGAAGGCCTTCTTAAATTCATTCATCTTATGTTGCAGCATGCTACACATGTTTCTGTCTTTCTAACTCCTTTGGTTTTTCTTCATTTTCTCTATAAAATTCTGCTATCTGTTCCTCTTGTTCTTCAATAACATCCTTGAGTGTGTCTACTTGATAGATCAAATTGTTCTTCTCATCATCTAACTGCACATCGGAAACCATGGCTTTCTTGTATTTTTCTTCTACTTCAGACAAAGACTCCCGCAATTCACTTAATGAGGTGTCTGGATCTATCAAGCTACTGGTGTCCCCACTTCCTCATCTGGATAAGTTCCCACTTAGAGGGCTTGTTGCTGAGGCAGAATTTTGAGATGAAGGTCTGGTGTAATTTTCAGCATATCGGTTGTCAGATTTTTCATCCAACTTTCAGGTCTCAACTCAAAGGTCACTTCCTCAGAGAAGAATCTCTAAACACCTCACCCAAAGGGATACCCACTCTTAAAATGTTCCCTATTATACAACCTGCTTTTTCCTCTTTACAGTCCCTGGGATTTCTTCTTGTTATTTTCTTTACTAGTTTATTGTCTATCTCTTTCATTAGAATATAAGCTCCATAAAGTCAGAAATTTGATTTGTCTGGCTTACTCAATTGTTCCTAGCACTTAACACAGAGACTCAAATATAATAGCTTTGCCCTATTTTTAAACCAGTTTTGTGTGTATGTTATAGGGCTGGAATCAAGGTCATTTTCATTACAAACAACTATGTACTTATCTAAGTTGAAAAAACTTTCCTTTCCCTATTAAATAGATCTGGCATCTTTGTTGCAAATGAAATGACTATATCAGCTTGGCACCCCTAGCACAGTGGTTGCAGCACCAGCCATATACACCAAAGCTGGCAGGTTTGAACCTAGCCCAAGCCTGCTAAACAACAATGACAACTGCAACAAAAAATGGCTGGGCATTGTGGTGGGCACCTGTGATCCCAGCTACTTGGAAGGTTGAGGCAAGAGAATGGTTTGAGCCCGGGAGTTTGAGGTTGCTGTGAGCCGTGATTACACAGCACTCTACTGAAGGCAATACAGTGAGACTCTGTCTCAAAAAAAAAAAAAGAAAAGAAAAGAAAAGAGGGCAGTGCCTGTGACTCAGTGGGTAGGGCACTGACCCATATACAGAGAGTGGCAGGTTTCAACCTGGCTCCGGCCAACTGCAACAAAAAAATAGCCCAGCATTGTGGCAGGCACCTGTAGTTCCAGCTACTCAAGAGGCTGAGGGAAAAGAATCGCCCAAGCCAGGAGTTGGAGGTTGCTGTGAGCTGTGACACCACAGCACTCTACTGAGGGCAACAAAGTGAGACTCTGTCTCTAAAAAAAAGAAAAACAGAAATTACTATATCAATCAATATATATACTTAAAGAGACATAGAGAATGTCTGTATCAATCAAATATATGTATCTATTTAAATTGATCTATCTATCTACCTATCTACGTGTCTGTCTAGAAGGAGATATTTCACTGATTTATTTAGCTAAGCTGTGAATAGAATTATTTTATTTTATAACTGTTTGCTGCTAGTATATAAATATGATATTTTATGTTAGTTTTCTATCATATCACCTTGCAAATTACCATTTCTAGTTTTAGTAATTTTTTTATAGATTCTTTAAGACCCTTACACACAGCAATCATGTTGTCTGTGAATAGAGACAGTTTTATTTCCTTTCCATGTCTTGCCCATTTCATGCCTCTACCATGTATAACAGAACACCACAAACCAGGCCATTTACAATGAACAGATATTTCTTTGGCTCACAGTTCTAGAGGCTGAGGAGCTCAAGATCAAGGGGCCACATCTTGTGAGGGCCTCATTGCTGCGTCATGACATGGTGGAAGGAATCAGGTGGGTAAGGGAGAGCATACAGGACAGCACAGCCTCACAGCTTTTATAATCAGCATTAATCCATTTGTTGGGGTGGAGCCCTCATAACCTAAACACCTCCCATTGGGCACCACCTCCCATACTATTGCATTCACATTGGGGATTAAGTTTCCAACACAGGCTTTTGGGGAAATACATTCAAACCATAGATGTATGCATTTTATTTTATTTTATTGAGCTGTTGCCCTGGCTGGGACCTCCAGCACAACGTGAACAGAGTTATGAAAGCAGATATTGTGCCTTGCTCTTGAAGGAAATGTATTCCCAATTTTACCACTAGTATGATTTTATCTATAAGTTTTTCATGGTTGTCCGTCATCAGGTTGAAGAAGTTCCCTATGTTCCTTGTTTTTTGAGACGTTATTTCTAAATTTGATATATGTTGAATTTTGACACATACTTATTCTACACATACTGAGGTGATTATTTTTGTCCTTCATTCTATGAGTGTGACAAATTACACTGATTGATTTTTTTTACTTCAGATTAGTATGATGATACAAATGTTTAGGTGACATTGTTTTCATTTCTAAGGTAAAGTTCAAGTTGTAGTGAGCCCTTCACCCAGTGGGTGCTGAATACCATTACATTGTGCACACTGATTGATTTTTTAAATGTTAATTCAGTGTTTCTTTTTGGAGAGAATACTAACTGGTTATGATTTAAAGTCTTTTTATATATTACTGTGTTCAAATTGCTAATTCTTTGTTAAGGATTTTGTGTCTATGTTGATGAGGCATATTGGTCTGTAATTTTCTTTTGTTTTAGGTTTTAGAATCAAAGCTATCCATTCCTCATAAAATCAGGAATTCTATTCCCTCCAACTTTTCAAGGTTTTTATTAAAGATCAGTGTCATTTCCTTCTTATAATTTTGATGAAATTTATCATTGAAATCATCTGCACCTGGAGTTTTCTTTGTGGAAAGGTTTTTGCTATAAATTTAATTTCTTTAATACACTGTGATGGTTAATTTTACATGTCCATTTAACTGGGTTAAGGGATGCCCAGAGAGCTGGTAAGGCATTATTTGTTGGTCTGTCTGCAAGAGTGTTTCCAGAAGAGATTACTATTCAATCAGTAGACCGAGTAAAGAAGACTTACCATCCCCAATGTGACTGGGAATCATTCAATTCATTGAAGGCCACAAAAAGTTAGAGGACGGAAAAATTTTTTCTCTCTCTTCTTAGGCTAGGATACATATCTTCTCTTGCCCCTGGATATTCCTGGATCTTAGACTTCAGACTTTTATCAGTGCCCCTTTACCCCTTCTAATATGTAGGCTTTCACCCTCAGAGTGGGAGTTACACCAGCAGTTCCCCTAGCTCTCAAGTCTTCATACTCCAACCGAATTATACCACCATCTTTCCTGGATCTTCAGCTTACAAATGGCATATTGTAATACGACTTCTCAGCTTCCATAATTACATGAGCTTATTCTCACAACAAGTCTCCTCTTATATGCATATAACTATATCTATACAATGTCCTATCACTTCCATCTATCTGGAGAACTATTCAGATTTTCTATTTCTTCTCATGTCCATTCTAAGTTGTATTTGGTATCCCAGCACACCAGTGAACCACATCATTCTTGGATCATAAAATTTGATGACTTCTTCATGCCCTCGATATGCGACATGAACTCTTCAGGCTGGCCTACAAGACCATCCATGATCTGACCCTGATAATTTTCCAGCCTCATATCCTACCATTGGCTGACTCCACTCCCATCTAACACCCACCTTGCTCAAACACTCACTTTGCATTTTAGTCAATGGGGACAAAGAGCAAAAGAAACTTTCCTGGGCTGCATAAAAGAATTAACAGTGAACTTGGGAGGCATGGAAATGGGAAAAGGCCAACACAGGTTTAAAACCATCTCAACCAGAGTGGGGTAGACCAGTAACCAGAGAGGTAAGATTCCATTAGAGAGTGGGATCAAGTACCTAACTCCTAGTTCTAGTCCTGCCTGTGTGACTCTTCATAATTATTTTTAGATACTGAGCTTCAGTTTGCCTGCCTTTAAAATGTGAAGAAAGTATCTAAAAGATTTACAGGTTTAACATTCTTTTCCTACGAAGGACCTAGATAAAGTTCAAATAAGTCCAGCAGAGCAGCTAAAACTTGGGGTCCTGGTGTTGGCCTCCTTTCTGCACTCACCTCACTCACCTAGAGTGGTCAAAATGGAGCCCTGAATTAAAGGACCGATTTCTACATCCTTCTTGGAGTTCTAGTTTTCAAAATATTTGGAGGCATATGAAGTCCTTATTGCTATCCTGATTGCTCTCTTACTGATGAAACTTCCCCTGAGTAATGAAGTCATTCAGCACTGGAAGGCTCTTGAGATTACACTGATATCCTATTTGGCTGCACCCCTAGGGACTCTTTGATCCACAATACCCATGGGCCCTATTAACACACCAATGAAGGTATCTTCCTGGGAGCTGCTGAGATGCAGCTGAAATAGCAGCTTCTTTTAGCCCAGTCTATGGATGCCAGAGCTGCACACAGCAGTTTGGGGATGCAGGTGTGGAGGAGGGGTGTGTATTAAAACTAGAATCAGAATTGAAGGATAGGTAAGGGGGCATGAAGGACAAAACCAGTAGTCTGGAAAGGCTACTCCCACCAGTTTACCAGCAGCTGTAGCTCTGGCACAGTGTCACCTGAGGGTGATGCAGAGCAACAGAATTCAGTGTTAACCAACTTTACATGTACTATCTCCATTCATCATCAAGGCAATCCTTTGAGATAAGTACTATTATTAACACTGGTTTCTGGAAGATGGTGCAGACACACACAGTTAGATAACCTGCCCAATGTCACTCTGCTAATCAGCAGTGGATTCAGGATTAGAACCAAGGTCTGATGCTAGTGTCCAGGCTCTTAATCATTAGCCTGTTTTTTTGTTTGTTTTTTTGCAGTTTTTTTGCAATTTTTGGCTGGGGCTGGGTTTGAACCCACCACCTCTGGCATATGGGGCCAGTGCCCTACTTCTTTGGGCCAAAAGTGCTGCCCCATTAATCTGTCTTTAATGTAGACTCACTGTCCATGGTAAGTGCTCAATGAAAATAAATTCTATCCCTGTCCCACCTCTCACCATAATGTCATTTCAAGTGATACAGACTAAGACTAGAAGAGAAGCATATTTGAGGAAGATTAATATATGAACTGTTCACGTGTCCTTGATTTCATTTTTCCTGCTTTCCACTTACCTTTGCTCATTCCAGTTAAAAGAAATTGCCAAGGAGAAGATTGTAGTTGTAACAGGGGTAGATGACCTTGGTAGAAGTCCTCACGGAGGAAGACCTTGAGAGTAGTTTTGAAAGACAAAATGATGGAGAAACCATTGAATTGAAAGTTCATCCTTACAACTAACTCACTTTTACATCATTGGTACAACTTCAAAGGCATTAATCTAATATTTATTAACCCCTACCCATATCTTGTTTTAAGAATTGGCAATACAAAAGTAAGACATGGTTTTTCATCATTAAGGAATTTTGTAAACCAGTCTGTCTACCAGCACAGGTATAGGCAGTTATAAAAGCACATTCCATTCAAATTATTATCACAGCCCAGAGGAAGGAAAATATGGTGGGAATCACAGAAAACTTCCAGTATTCAGATTTTACAAAATGAAGAAAACAGGGAAGGACATTTCAGTTGGAGGAGTAATTTAATAGTAGTAATAATAACTACAACTAACATTGATTTCCATAGTATTGCATAAATCTAAAATTTCTTTCAGTCTTCACAAAAACTTCCAAAGTGTGTTATTCTCCCAGTTTTAAAGAAGGTGCCATCAAATTTTATGATGCAAGAATGATATGGTTTAAGAGTGTGCTGGGGCTGGCTCACAATGGCTCATGAGAGGCAACTATGATCATAACATAGTTTCACGGGTTCTTTATTGGTAATATCTCTTCTCTGGGTCTAGCTTGTCATTTTTTCCTTTAAAACTCAGGTCCAGGGATTGAAAACAGTGCTACCAGCATCCACTGGGACCTTTGCTTAACTCTAATAAATATCAGTTTCCACAGTTGTAAGATACAGTTAATATCGAGTATTGACCTTGTAACATTATGCGATGGCTATAGAAAATATATACACATGGCCTGGATCAGTGCCTATTTTGAAATTTGGTGAGAGCTATGTAAATGCAAGGGAAAGACCCAAAATATGGTCAATACACCTACTAGCTGCCTAAGAAGTAAGATTCAGTACCACGGATAGCTCCACCATAAGTTTACTTGTGCCTAGGAAGTCCAGCATAGATTCAGTTGACTCATTTATCCAACATTATAAATACATGATATTCTAGGCACTGCCCTAGAATCTGGTAATATACAATGAATCAAGATAAAAATTCCTCTGTTCTTGTGAGGGAAACAGACACGAAATTATACAGTACATTTTAAACAGGGTGGCCAGAAGAGACTCAAGTCTTCCCTGAGATGACATTTGAGCAAATACTGGAAGGAGGTGAGAATGTGAACCAGAAAGATGTCTAGGATAAGAGAATTTCTAGCAGTGGAAAGAGTAAGT
The DNA here is from genome assembly GCA_963575145.1 of Galago senegalensis. Lineage (NCBI taxonomy): Eukaryota > Metazoa > Chordata > Mammalia > Primates > Galagidae > Galago > Galago senegalensis. Next base: position 14,324 of record CAUYTI010080524.1, read on the forward strand.
ACAAAATCTCTGATAGCAACAAAAGACTGAATAACTGGAGCAGACAGAATGAGACGTGAGAAGTAGGAAGTGAGAACAAAAGGCTATGGGGAACCCTGGAATGCTTATCAGGACTTTAGCTTTTGTTCTTGTTCACAAGAAGTCACTGGATGGTTTTGAAGAGAATTTACATCTGGCCTGCATTTTAACACGATCATTCTAGTAACTGTGCTAAGAATAGAATGTGAGGGGAGAGAGTGGAAGCCATGGGCTTAGTTAGGGGATATTGTAATATTCCTGGCAAAAGAACATGATTACTTGGACTAATGGCAATGGTGGAGATGTTGAGAAATGATCTTCTCTGGGATATATCTTTGAAAGCGAATCAATGATATTTGCTAACATATCACATGGGGGTGTGGGAGAAAGAAAGGTTCAAAATATTTTGAGGTTTTTTTCCTTCATTTTAGCCATTTCGAAGGATGCAACTGCCATTAACTTATCTGAGGAAGACTACATAAGGAGCAGGTTTATAGGGGAAGTTTGGATTAGAAGTTTGATTTTAGAAAATGTTAAGCCTAACTTGCCTATTAGACATGCCAGTGAAAAGAGATATCGAGTAGGCAGTTGGATAGATGAATTCAAGGGAGGGATCCAGGTGGGAGATATAGTTCGGATTTCTCAGCATATAGTTAACACTTAAAGCCTGGGTTGTGTTCACAATTAAAGTGAGGATTCAAATTCAAATCCTGCTAACTCTTATGCTATTGCATACTACGTCTAACATTTCCTCTTCATCTAAGCCTGAGTCCTGTCCATGTCTTTATGGGGTGCTGTTTTAACCCAAATTGATAGTTACTAACATTTCACTTCCTGTGCAGTTCATATATTAAAATTCTGATCCAAGGTTTTGGGGTTTTCTATGAAAAAATGTGAGAATTTGCAATGCTATGTAATATGTACTTTCTATCCTCTAAAATTATGAATACACAAGTCAGTTTTCTCTCACAATGTCACCTGTGCTTGTGGGGTAAAACCCCACAGCTGTGTGCTCCTTCACAAACTATGTGCTCCCTTTAAGCTCCAGAGGCAGGTGGACAGACTCCTGTGAAAGGCAACTCTGTCGATGACCCAGTATCTCTGGTCAGGATGGAACAGGGCCTGGGGACTAGGGCATAAAACCCATCTCCAGTGACTCTGGCCATGTGGCCGTTAAGCCTGCAAAGAGGGGGTTAAAAACCTTTCTGCAGAGACACAGCCTAGGGGTTGATAAGTGAACTCTTATCGGAAAACTACGTAGGCCTCCAGATTGCCAGAAACAGAAGCCATAATCTGCTTTCTGTAATATAATGAGTGTATAGTGTAACTTCAAGGTTTTACTCCCATCTTGGTAATCTCAAGTCTTCGGACAAACTCCCTTTTGCAGCTGTCTCTAGGTTTTAAACTTTGTGTCTTTTTGAAGGTTGAACTAACTTTAGAAAATAGTATGAATGCTTTGCTTGTTAATTAATAATGTGTACGTTATCAGCCAACTATAAAAGGTGGTCTTGAACAATAAAGCTTCACTACTTCCACCAGAGAAGTAGTCTCTCTCTTTCACTATAATAATTCCAGATGTGAGACTATACCTGTGGTGACGCTGTCTGTCTCTCATGAAACCCCAACGCAACACTTAGGCCTGTAATTTGAGCACTTTGAGAGGCGCAGGTGGGTAGATTGCTTCAGCTCACAAGTTGGAGAACAGCCTGAGCAAGAATGAGACCCTGTCTCTGAAAATTAGCTGGGCAGTGTGGCAGGTGTCTGTGGTGCCAGCTACTTGAGAGGCTGAAGCAAGAGGATCACTTCAGCCCAAAAGTTTGAGGTTGTTCTGAGCTATGACACCATGGCACTCTATTGAGGGTGACAAACTGAGACTGTCTCAAAAAAAAAAAAAAAAAAAGGAGAGAGACTTCAATGTAACAACAATTGGGGACGTCAACATTTTATTTTACTTATAGCATTAGACATATCATCTGGACAGAAAATTAACAAATAAGCATTGGATTTAAAATGGCACATAAAAAAGAAAGGTCAAATGCCCATTAGTACATGAAACACTCTCCTGGATGGGCAAGAGTTGGGTCATAAAACAAGTCTTACAATTTTTTTAAAAACTGAAATAATATCAATTATCTTTTTAGTCCACAATAGAATAAAACTGGAAGTCAATAACAAGAGGAACTTAGAAAACATTAACAACACGCTCCTAAAGGACTATTGGGTCTAAGAAGAAATTAATAAAAAAATAAAATAAGTTCTGGACAAAAATGAAAACTAAAACACACAGCAAAACCTATGAGATGCAGCAAAAAAAGTGTTAAGAGGAAATCTTATAGCAATAAACAATTACATAAAAAAAGAAAATAAAAAAATCAAATAAATTAATTTAATTCATTAAAAATTCAAATAATCTAGTATTATACTTATGTAACAATACAAGCAATACCAAACCAAACCAAATACTAGTTGAAGGAAAGAAATAATATACATATATATATGTGTGTGTGTGTGTGTGTGTGTGTGTGCTGTCACACACAAATAAAAAAAGATATAATAAACTTGCTTATATGCTAAAAAAAGTTAACTATAATAAAGAGAACTGTAGGTCAATATCCTTAAGTACACAAATGAGGAAGTCCTCAATAAAATTCTAGCAAATAAAAATTCAGCAGCATATCAAAAAGATAATACATCATGATAAAGTGGAATTTATCCCAGAGATGCAAAGTTAATTCGGTATATGTAAATTAATATACACGATGCGACTCATCAACCAAATAAGGATAAAAACCATAGACATACAAAAAGCATTTAATAAAATTCAATTTTATTCATGGTAAAAACTCAACAAACTATGCATGCTTCAACATAATAAAGGCCATATATGACAAGCCCATAGCTAACATTGTACTGACTGGGGAAAAGCAGAAACCCTTCCTCTAAGAACTGGAACAAGCCAAGGATGTCACCATTCCTATTCATCATAACACTGGAAATCTTAGCCAGAGCAAACAGGCAAGAGAAAAAAAAAATAAAAAGAATCCAAATTGAAAGGAAAGAAGTCAAATTGTTCTTCTTTATAGAAAACATGATCTTAAATCTAGAAAAACTTAAGATGCTACCAAAATACTCTCAGATCTGATAAGTAATTTTAGTAAAGTTGCAGGATCCAAAATCAACACACAAAAATCAGTAGTGCTTCTTTATGCCAATGATGAATTAGCTGTAAAAAAAAATACAGAGGGCAATTCATTTATAACAGCTATAAAAAGATAGTTAGGAATGAATTTAATCAAGGAAGTGAAAGCCTATACAAGGGAAAATACACAACACCAATGAAAGAAATTTTGAAAAGACACACAAAAAATAAAAAGACATCCCATAATCATAGATTAGAGTAATTAATATCATTAAAATTATCATACTACCCGAAGAAACCTACAGACTCAATGCAACCCTTATCAAAATACCAATTTTATTTTTTAAAGAAATAAAAAAGACATTCCTGAAATTCAGATGGAACCATGAAAAAAGCTCAAATAGCTGTAGCAATTCTGACAAAAAACAAACAAACAAAATCCCAAACAACTGATGGCATCACACCACTTGACTTTAAAATATACCCCAAGTCTGTGGTAATCACAGCAGCATTTTATTGGTATAAAACCAGACACAGAGACCAATGGATAGAATAGTGAGCCCAGGAATAAATAAATGTATTTATAGCCAGCTAATTTTCTATAAAAGTACCAAGAACACACATTAGGGAAAGGACAGCCTCTTCCATAAATGAGGCTGATGAAATTTGATATCCATATGCAGAAGCATAAAACTGGATCCTTGTCTCTCACATAAGCAAAAATCAACTCAAGGTGGATCAAAGAGACCTAAATATAAGAACCAAAACTACAAAACTACTAGGAGAAAACATACAGGAGACATTTCAGTACATTGGTCTAGATTTTATGGCTAAGACCTTAAAAGTACAAAAATAGAAAAATGAAACTATATTAAACTAGAAATCTCTGCACAGCAAAGGTAACAATGAACAGAGTGGGGAGACACCCATTCAAATGGGAGAAAGTATTTGCAAACTACTCATCTGACAAGGGACTAACATCCATAATATACAAAACATTTAAACAATTTAATAGACAAAACAAAACAGCCCCTCAAACCTCACCCAAATAATTCCATTAAGAAGGGGGAAAAAGTAAGGAGTAGACATTTCTGAAAATGATATTTCTAAAAAGACAGAGGACTTGGCCAATAGGTATATGACAATTCTTACCTCAGGTAGAATGCCTATTATTAAAAGACAAAACAAAATAAAACTTAAAACAACCCCCCCCCCAAAAAAAACAACAGATGCTGGGGCAGATGTGGAGAAAAGGAAACTTATACACTGTTGGTGGATATGTAAACTAAAATAGTCTCTATGAGACTGTAAACTAATATGGGTACTATGGAGGTTTCTCAAAAACTGTAAATAGAACTACCAATGGATCAATTCCATTACTAGGACTTTATCCAAGGAAAAGGAAATTAGTGCATTAAAGAGACATCTGCACACCCTATGTTTATTGCAACACTACTTATAATAGCTAAGATAAGGGATCACCTTAATTTTGAAATGACCTCAACATACAGAAATGATAAATAGTCAAAATGATGGACAGCTCAAATACCCTTACTTTAACATTACCTAGACTATGCACCTGGAAGAATATCACATGTATCCCACAGATATGTACAAATATTATGCATCAATAAAAGCATCAAGAAAAGAAAGCCACAGGATAACATTGACATGGAGCAGATGAAAATTGGGTCCAGTTTATTACAAAATTTAGCAAAGCAATCACTTGTATAAAATTAGAAGATAAGGCAGAGATTCAAGAACACAGGAATACTTTTCTCAGACAATAGAAGTGAGAAAGGAAACTGACAGGTACTGCTTTGGGGTACTGCACAGCTTAGGCTACGCCTTAGACATTGCTACAGTATTGCCTAAATCAGGAAACCTCAAAATAAAGTTTCTAATGCCCTGATTAAAACAAGAGGAAGGCAAGGCAAGTTCCAACCAGTTGGAACCAAGATGGTGGAGGAACACGGTCCCTCCATGAATATTCTTCCCCCTATTTAGGTGTTGATTAAATAGAAAGACAACTGGAGCCAGGGGCCAGTTCTTTTCTGCAGGGAGAGCAACCTTCTGCCTATAGTTTCTAAATAAATCTTGCTTTCACTTTATTCTGTGAGCTTACTCCTGAATTCTTTCTTGCCAGGAAGCCAAGGACCCACTTGGATGTCAAGTGGCTCCTGGCACTGGGGTCACTTTCCTGCTTCTTGAAATGTGAGGAAGTAGAGGTTGAAAAACCATAGAAGATATTTTCATAAAAAAAAATGAAGATAAATTGGAAGTTGTTAAAGGGAAAATAGTGCTAAAAAAGCAAATGTAAATTAAAAATAAAATGCATAAAAAACCAGGCCAAATTAAAGAAAATGATGAATTTTCTTAAAAAATTTATTTTGGATTACTATAAGGGTCCGTGCAATTATGTTACATTGTTTGCATTTATAAGGTGAAGTTCCAGTTATAGTAGTGACCTGTACTCAGGAAGTATGCCAATTGCCGGTACACTGTATCCACTAGGTAGAAACTTACCATTCCTCCCCCCCTTCTTAAATTGAATTAAGTTTTTCTGTCATGTGGGCTCCTTGTTGTTAATCTACAAGTTTCAATTTAATCTGCTTGATTTTCCATTTTTGTGATATTTTATTTAGGAAAAGATTCTCCAAATTCATCCAAATTGTAATAAAAGATACAAAATGTCTTGTGTTTTTTATGGCTGAATAGTATCCCATGGTATAATCCATTCATGTATCAAAGGGTACTTGGGCTGTTTCCACATTTTTGCTATTGTGAATTGAGCTGAGATGAACATTCTAGGACAAATGTCCTTATGGTAAAATGCCTTTTTTCCTTGTAGGTGGATACCTAGCAATGGGATTGCAGCATCAAATGGAAGGTCTACATTTAGCTCTTTGAAGACTCTCCATACTTGTTTCTATAAAGGCTATGCTAGTTTCTTTTGGGGAATAATTTGGGCTCCTTGACCTCAAAGTCTTGTGTGGTCCTTTGAAGTAATGTGAAACGTGTTCTTCAGTAGCTGAAACTGATTTTCTTTTAATCTAAGCCTTTGGTTTAGTTTTTCTCTCTCATCCCCATTGTCTCTGTGATTTCTTAATGTTCTCTATGTATCTGTTTATTGTATCCTCCCTTCTACTCATTTTCTACTTTGCTATTTTTACTACATTATGGGTTAAAATGTAATCCTGTGTAATCAATAAAAATTGATAATCATTTAGCATACAAGCAAACAAGCCTTAGCTCCCAGCTTGTTTATTAAAATTGTATAGAAGTTGGCATGTGGTATTTATTTATGACAGCAAAGAATCTTCAGAAACCCCTTTTCCTTGATATGAAGTCTCACGTTACTGAACAATCAGGAAAACTGATCTCTCAGAAAATGATGTTTTACTATAATTACATTTACCAATAAAAATTCTCAGCATGTTATCCTAGGCAGTCACAGCTTTTCATTGTTGTTGTTTAAATAAAGATTCAACCTTACTGTCTAGATCACTTGGTTGATTTGAATGAAACATACAGTGTGAATGTTTAGAGAATCATAATGTAATTGGCTACCCAGGGAACACAGTTGGAAAGAGGCTGGATAATACTGTGGTCATGTATAAAAGTTTAAGAGTTAAAAGTCCGGAGTTAAGTTCAGTTTCTAGTACTTAATAGCTAGAAGATCTTGGATGAGTAGTTAAATATCTACGTTTCAGTTTCCCCATGTATATAACAGGAAAATTAAAGTGTCTTTTTCAGAGGATTGATTATGGTGACTAACTGTCCCAATGCATGTTTAGCTTTCAGTAAAGTCTATTACATAGCCATAGAAAATATGCAATAAATGCCAGCTGAAATTATTCAAAATGTTATAGGCTAACTAAATTTTATATTGCTAATGTAAAATAATATTTAAGAAATAAAATCATGTTGTGAAGGGCATAAATAAGTTAAAAGCCTGTGTCCAGAAAAATTATGTGTTAGAAAGTTAGAATTATAAAATTAGAGAAAGATTTGACAAAAAAAAAAAAAAAGAAATTCAGTTCTGTTATTGGGTCCTAGACTATGATTACTGTCCATCAGCACAAAATTTTCAGGAAGAGAGCAGTGGGTGAGTTCAAAACCGAAATTTCTTATTTGTTCTAAGAGCAGCCTTTTTATCTGTTTTCCTTTTGACTGATAGAAGAGATGAAAGAGATGGAAGTAAAATGAATCCCAATAATATCTCGGAAGACAATGCAGCTTAACAAGAAGCTAGTCTAATGTAGGAGTGGGAGGGAGGCACAGGGGGAAGGCTCTTCAGGATGAGCCCTCTGTGTCTTGTCTGACAAGATGAGGAGCGAGAAGAGAGCTTATATAACATGTTTTGCATTAGAGCTTTCAACAGGCAGCTGAGCTGTGCTATTGTTGCCTCTTAGAGGGAAAGAGCTGATTCTGACACAGCTGGCTAAGTACGGAGGAGCGGAGGGACGGGAGTAGCCACTGAGAGTGCTTAGTTTTTATTAAAACACCTGAAGAGAAAGCAGAGACTTGAGGACTGTAATCTATTTGAATGCATTTTGGGGAAGGCAGGAGGCCAGCCTTCTAGGGGAGGAATCAAAAGCTCCCTGGCAGCAGCTGCTACATACATGCATTTATTTATTTTGCATTTTAAAAACCTCAAGAAGAGGGAGGCAATGAGACTTAGCAGAAGTCTGAGTGGAGAATGTCAACATGCATCTGCTCCTGGGGCCTCAGTTTCCCCATCTGTATAACAAAAGAGTTGAAGGATTGTCCTGATGTGAGGGGCGGGAGTGTCTCTAAGTCCCTTTTTAGATCAGAAAAGGCTATAATACATTCACAGATATCAAAAGAATCTACCAACACGCTAAAACTTCTGTCCATTTTTATGACTGTTTCTCGCAGCCCCTTTGTTACAGGCAAACACAGCACATTTTCACTATCTGCTTTTGCTTACTCTGTGCCCTTCACCTTCACTGCTTCTGCTCTCACCTTGAATGCGTGTTTTGGGGCCTTGACTCAATGTCTTTATTCTTCTCCCAAAGACACGATTTCTACTTCCCCGAGTCTCCATTAAAGTTCCCTGTGCCCTCTTAAGGCACGGATAATGGGCTGCATGATCATTAACCACTAGTTCTTATATTGCCTTCCTGAGCAGTAACATGCTATAAACTCTCCGTCTCCTGGGGACAGACACATCAGGTATTACGATGTTGCCCTATGTCCATAATGCTTGGGCAATAGCCACTGCCCGAAGCCCTCCTCAGAGAACTCCCCATCCCAGCTTCTCCACCCATTCCCCAAGGATGCCCCACAGCCCCTCATTCAAATAACTTTAATATAAGTACCTGGGACAACAGGGTCTTCAGAGTCCGAGCCCAGGCTAGGGCTTTGCCAGAGCCCATATTGGCCATTTCATTGAAAACTGAATGTCATCTCTGACCTGCATCTCCCTGGCTCACAGTTTCCTGTATAGTGTCTTATACATAATCCATGATTATGGAGTTGTTAAATAAAGAAGCCAGGCTTATCCAGTGCTGAAAAAATCATAATGAAAGACTTAGGGGATGGGAAGGAGTCAGAGAACAAGATGATGTTTCTTCACGTCTCAGTGAAAAGCTATGTGCCTTTTGAAGGGAAATTTTGGAAGGAAAGAGGATAAGTAGGAGGAGGTACAACTTAAAGATAGGAAGCCAGATTGGGCGTTAGGTAAGTTTAACTGAGTAATGCTCTGTTTAGCAGATTCTGAGCTTTTCAAGTCTTTGGTGAAAGGCTCCTTGAGTTAGAGTCGTGGTTCTTAACCTTCCTAATGACGCAACCCTTTAATACAGTTCCTCATGTTGTGACAATCATAAAATTGTTTTTGTTGCTATGCATGGTTGGGGGTCACCACAACATGAGGAACTGTATTAACGTCAAGAACTGTCTTAAAGGGTTATGACAGTAGGAAGGTTAAGAACCACTGAGTTAGAGGACTATGAAATAATGGCACCTTTTCCCAATTAAAACCCTATCTCAATTATAGCCCAGGAAGAACAAGAGAAGAGGAGGGCGAGGAGAGGGGAGGGGGAATGGATGGTGGGGGTGGGAGGGGAATCAGTGGGACCTCACCTACTGTGCATATTACAAGCATATCAAATATATTAAAAATAGAGTATAAATGTCTAAACACAACAATTAAATAAGTGAGGTGAATGACATGTTAACCAGTTTGATGTAAAGATTCCAAATTGTATATAAAATCAGCACATTGTGCCCCATAATTGCAATAAACTACACAGTTATGATATAATAATAATAAAAAAAAAACCCATCTCCATTCCTTGTCTGTATTTCTCAGGGTTGTCCCTTTTTCCTGATTCCAGATGAGAATTCTTCTCCAGCTTCAGCTGCCCCTTTGCCATCTCCTCTCTTTTGCTACAATAAACAAATGTTTAGCAAAGCTGAAGTAAACACGGTCAATATGCAAAAATCAGCTGGAATTCTGTATAGTAACAATGACAACTGGAACTCAAAAGTCAAAATGTAGAACCATTTAAAAGATTACCAAAGAAAATGAAATACTTAGATATAAATGTAATAAAATCTGTGTGAGATAATGCTGAAAACTACAAAGGACTGATGAAAGTTATCAGCGAAGACAGAAATAAATGGAAAGTTATATTGTGTTCCTATATTGGAAGGCATGATATATTTAAGATGTCAGTTCTCACAAATGGAACTACAGGTTCAATGCAATCCCGATTAAAATCACATTAGAATTTTTTATAGATATCAATAAGTTGCTCTTAAAGTTTATATGAAAAGGGAAAGAGCCCAGTACAGAGAAAATAATTTTTACGAAGAATAAGGTTGAATGATTTACGATATCTGATTTTAAGACTATGAGTCTTAACTATAATATAGCTATAATAATCAAGATGGGGTGGTATTGGAGGAAGGATATATAGATAGATAAATGAAACAGAAAAGATAATATAGAAATAGACACGTAGAAATATGGCCAATTGATTTTTGTAAATAGTATGAAGGAAATTCAATAGAAAAAGGATAGTTTTTACAATAAAATGTGCTAGAACAATTGGATATCTATCTAAAATTCATCCTTTAATTCATACCTTATGTCAAGATTAATTCAAAATGGATTATAGACTTAAATGTAAAAGGTAAAACTAAAAGTTTTTGAATAAAACATAAGAGAAAAATCTTTGTGACCCTTGGTTAGGCAAAGAGCTCTTAGATAAGAACACCAAAAGTATGCAGAAGGGGGGGAGGGCATGAGGCGGGATCCCACCTAAGGTGCACATTCCGAGGGTGTATAACACGCCCCCTGGGTGAGGGGCTCTTCTACAAATGGAACTTTACCCTAGAAGTGAGAACAATGGGACCTAAAAATTGTACCCTCATATTAATTTGAAAAAATAAAAAATACTCCAAAAAGCTTAATAAATGAAAAACTGAAGTAATTACAAATCCTTTCCCCCAGTCTACCACACATCACTAAGCCTTACCTGTCTGCACTGAAATCACTGTTCAAAACAGCTGATTTAAGCGAGAAAAGATGACAGCCACACTTAATTTTTCTCACTTCCTCTTTCAACCAGTTGTCAAATTTTTCCATAAAATAAATTAACTTTTTTGAAAAATAGTATGATCTCTAAAAGAGAAAACTGATAAGTTTGACTTCATCAAAATAAAACATTTTTGCTCTGAAAAAAAGCACTTGTTAAGAGAATGAAAGATAAGTCATAGACTGGAAGAAAATATCTGCAAATTATATATCTGATAAGAAAACAACCCAATTAAAAATGGGCAGAAGATTTGAGCAGACACTCAGCAAAGAAGGCATATGGACAGGAAATAAATGCATGAAAAGAGGTTGACCTTATTACATTTTAGGGATATGCAGATTCAAACCATAGTGAGTTACACTACATACTTCAGCTTCAGTTACCAAACATGCTTCAGCTTCCCAAGTAGCTGGACTTTAGGTGTCTGCTGCAATGCCCAGATAATTTTTTCTGTTTTTAGCAGAGACAGAGTCTCATTCTTGCCTAGGCTGGTCTCAAATTCCTGAGCTCAAGGATCCTCTGGCCTCAGCCTCCCACAGTGGTAGGATTATAGGTGTGAGCCACCACAACCAGCTTGCAATACCATTCTTTATAGCTCCCAAATGGAAACTAAAATCCCATCAACAGTATAAGGGATATAATAAAGTAGTAGAATAGATAGTAGACTAGCGGGACCCTGGTGTTTTCATGTAGTAGAATACTATGCCATAGTAAGAACAAACAATGCAAGAATACACACAGTGTAGATGAAATTTCACAAACAGGTTGAGTGATGAACCAGACAAAAAGGAATATATAATATCAATACATGTTTCCATTTCTCCTCTATTTAAAATAGGAAAATTAGCCTGTGGGAAGTTTCCTCTGGATAGCTGGGTAGTGACTAGATGGAAACATGGAGTGTGGGGTCCTCCAGGGAGCTGGCCATGTTCTCTGTTTCATGAGCTGGGTCCCATTTACATGGGCATGTTTACATTGAGAGATTCATCAAGCCGTGTGTTAATAATCTGCATATTTCAGTACGTATGTTGCTTCAATAAAATGTTTAAATTAAAAGGAACAGGAAAATACTTATTCTTTTAAAGTGTACTTATTTACACCCAACTTTATAGGAACAAAGGAGTGGCATAGAGGAAAGACACATCTTCTTTTCATGTCATTCTTTTCCTTTTTATTAAGCATCATTTTTTTTGCAGTTGGAGTTTCTGTTCATTTACAGAGTTGCTTCTAATGCATAAGTCTCACAAAGCTCAAGGAAAGAATTGGCTTGTTACCCTCCATCATTCTGGTTATCCTTCCCTAAGATGTTTCCCTGCCTGTTAGTTTCACAGACCAAGCTGGCTGCAGTCTTGAAATGAAGGGTTTTCTGGAACAAACCCACTGTATGGTGAAGGTATTGCTTCCTTTCAAGTACGGTAGGCTATGCCTCCTGCCAGACTCCTAACAAAAAATTAAGAGTTGCTTACACATTCCCTAGAGTATTTTCAGATATCATTAAATATGGAAGTTTTTTTTTTTTTTTTTTTTTTTGGGACAGAGCCTCAAGCTGTCCCCCTGGGTAGAGTGCCATGGCATTACAGCTCACAGCAACCTCCAACTCCTGGGCTCAAGTGAGTCTCTTGCCTCTGCCTCCCAAGTAGCTGGGACCACAGGCACCCGCCACAACGCCCGGCTATTTTTTGGTTGCAGCCGTCATTGTTGTTTGGCGGAATTTGCTTTATAGTGTTTTCTTGAGGACCTTTGCATCTACATCCTTATGGGATATTGGTC
>CAUYTI010080526.1:0-15648 GCA_963575145.1 Galago senegalensis
GGTCCCAGCTACTTGGGAGGCAGAGGCAGGAGACTTGCTTGAGCCCAGGAGTTGGAGGTTGCTGTGAGCTGTAATGCCACGGCACTCTACCCAGGGGGACAGCTTGAGGCTCTGTCTCAAAAAAAAAAAAAAAAAAAGAAATAATAAAGGAAATTTGAATGGGAAAAAATAATAATAAATTTAATACCCTTGTGTGTACAGGGTGCTGATACTCTCCAACTAACCCTACAAGGTCAATATTATAATACTCAGTGCACAGATGAGAAAAAAAGAGGCTCAGAAAGCATCGAGAAGTTTAGGAAAAAGGATGCTGGGTCCCCAGGCTGGGACAGTTTTCATCCCAAAGACAGCAGGAGCTGAGAGAGCTGGAGTTTCTGTCCTTGCAAAGGGAGTAGCCTTGAGAGGAGGCAATGAGAGAATGGGGCAGGGTCGGTCATGCCCATTTCTTACCCCGATCGCATAGCGGATGATTCCTGCCGCCTCAGCCTGGGGGATGACATTCCTATAAGACAAGTAGTCACCTTCTTTCAACCCATCAGTGATGACAATGAGGATCTTGGTGGCATCCTTGCGGGCTCCACTTGAAGCAGTGAACAGTTGATATCTGTCAGGAAAGAAGAGGACCCAGAGCCTGTGAACAAAACCACACTCGCCCCTGGCTCCTGCGTGAACTTGAGGAGGTGCTCCTTCCTCAGGGGGCCCCCAGCCCCACTGGGAGACTGACACTTGGCAAGGGTGTCATGGGCTGGATTCTAGTCCCTGCCTGTCCTTTTTTCATGGAGACAGATAAGCCTCGAAGGACAGCACCTGGGAGAAGCTGGGACTCACACGACTCTCCGGATGGCTGTGGCTGTATGAGTGTACCCTCCCAGCTGGTGCACAGACTCCAACAGGCGTAGGGGGTTTGGGCTGCGTATGAAGTCATTGAAAGTGAAGTGTGTCCGGAATTTGTTGGAGAATTGCATCAGGGAGAACTGAGAGAAGCACGTGGAGCTGGGGGCTGAGCTACTGCACCAGCATCCCCAGGGCCCCTGCCCCCCACCAGCCAACCAACCCTGGCTGTGCCCCACAACCCTGCTTGCCTCTCCCAAGGCCACACCTGGGTGTTAGGCTTCTGGAATTGGCTCATCACAGCTGCCACAAATGTCTTCATCTTGGCAAAATCTCCGGAGGAGATGCTGCCTGAGCCATCAATGAGGAATACGATGTCCTGCTCCTGCTGTGGGCACTCTAGGGAAGGAAATGGCACCAGTCCTCCAAGGGACACTCCCAGGGCCCAGGACTTTAGCCTGCTAGCCAGGAGAAGTCACTCCCACTAAGCCTCTAGTCTGGCAATCAGAGTCCTGGCCAGTGCCCTGGATCCCTTCCTTCCCTAAGCTCTTCAGCCTCTGAAGGCCTCATAAAGAGCCTACAACTATGACTGAGCTGCTCCCCTTTGGGCAGCTGGCCTGGGTGTACAAAAAAGTGAAATTTCCTCCGAGCTAGATGGCAGGAAGCTGAGGGTCTCCTCCTCCTACCTTGGCTGTCAGTGCTCCTCCCCTCGGCCTCCCCCTCCTCCTCTCCCAACATCCCAACCATCCAGCAATGACAGGACCTGGCTCCAGCCCCTGGCCAGTGTCTGTCCTCAGGGCTGAATGGTACTTTCATGAAATATTTTTAATGTCACCCTGGGCAATAGCTACACACTGGGTATATTCTGCTCTCAATGTAAATACGGGCCTCCACTCCCCTTCTGTGTGAAAGCAGAATCTGTCCTTAAAAGAGGAAGCTCTTCCAGCTTGTAGAGAGGAGATCCCCTTCCATTCCTTCCTCCTAGCTTCCTCTTTCTGCCCCGGAGGTCTACACCGGAAAGAGTGGTGTCCTGGGTGCTCTGCTGGGTGCCCAGGTCCCTAGGGGAGGAATCCAGACCCATGCAGGTGCTGGAAGTGACACCCCAGCAGTGGCTAGATGTGAGTCTCCCCAAGGGCTTAAAAACAAATGTGAAACTAAAAAGTGGCCTCTGCTGTTTAAGGCTGAGTCTCACTGTTCCACCAACTTATCCTTCGTCCCTGGGAAAGGAGGATGCCCTGTGCCTCACCCTGTGTGTGCGTGTGTACACACACACATATATACTCAGACACACACACACATGGCTCAGACTGCACCCTCACTAGCCTTCCCCAGGCTGCTGCACAAACCAAGTGGTTATATCCCAGGACACAGTGAATGAAAATAAATTCCCTTCTCTTTAAAAATAAGAGTAAGTGGCCTTAATCACACCAGGCCCCAAACCCTGGCCATGGATCATCTTATTTTACTTTCTGTGTTGGGTGTGCTATTTCCCCATCTGACAGATAAAGAAACTGAGGCTCAGAGAGGGTAAGGTCACAGGAAAGGTTTATACAGCATGATGGCCATGGGACAGGATGTGAAAGCAGGTGGTGACTCCTCCACGGGTGTTTGGAGCCACTACAGCGCGGGGTTACTATTTTTTCCCAGATTTCCCTTTTTTCATGCTCTGATAAGAGTGTCTCTGGCCCCGTTTCTCCCCGAGTCAGATGTCAATGAGCTCCTCAAAAGACGTGGAGGCCCAGAACACTCACCCTGCAGGGCAGCTGGAAACCTCTGGGGAGGGAGAGCCGGAAACCTCAGGGAAGGGTCCCGGCTGAACCTCTGGTTTGGGACCAGCAGGAAACAGAACCCAGTCAAGTACATGTTCTCCCTGCATTCATGGTGCACAGTGGGGCCACAGGCCTGCAGACAGAGGCAGCTGGTAGAGGACTGCCCCTGCTCCCTCCCACCTTCCATTCCAGCACCTTCATCCTCCACAAGACCCCCAGCACCAGCAGCCCCAGGTCCCCACTCCTTCCCTGGGGGCTCTCCTGTGACCCAGGGCAACTCACCAGGAGCCGCAAAGGGTTGGTGGCAGATGCCAGGGACAGGCCCAGGGACATATTCACAGCCTCCAGGGGAACTGAAGGGATAGATATATATACATGGTCAGCCTCAGGGACAGAGAGAGTGTGTAAAAGCTGCACAGGGGTCACCTCAACCTGGGAGACAAAGAGGTCTGACAGGTGAAGGGGGCTTCCAGGTCTGGACAGAACTTTGGGGGAGCAGGGTACAATTGGCAAGGAGGCCGGTCTGAAGGTGAGGGTCTACAGACAGAGCTGGGGCAGAGGAGTGAAGCTCCTGTGAGCCCCATAGGGCCCAGAGCAGGGAGCCTGCACCTGAGTCCCAGGCAGGTGTGGGGACTCACCCTGCAGGTTAATGGGCTCACAGGCGCTCGATCTGTAGTCACACTGGTAGAGGCCGCCTGTTTGGTTGGTCGCCTTTATCTCCAGAGGGGCTCCAACCACCACCCTGTAGGGAGCCAAAGAACACTGCAGTTAAGGGTGTGGACAAGAAGCCCACTGCCCCAGCAGCAAGTTTCCATTACCTCTCCAAGCCTCAATTTCTCCATCTGTAAAATGGAGATGAACAACAACTTGAATTCTGCATGAGAAGGAATTTTGTCTATTTTATTCTGGCATATACCCCGCTCCTGAGACACACAGTAGGTGTTCAGTAAGTATTTGCTGGGTGGCTGGTTCGTATCTCACAAGGTTGTTGTAAGGACTCAACCAGTGTCCCCACATAATGTGCTTGGCACCATGCCTGGCCCTCGGTGCTCTGTAAATGTAATCTGTGATTATTGCTACAGCAAGGCAGTGCCTACCCTCAGTCCAAATATTCTGCGGCAGTTGCCACACCAGACAAGAAAGTTTGGAAAAGACAGGGTTAGGAGGAAGAGAGCCAAAATTGTGTGATGAGAGCCAAAGGTCAGCGGTCCCCTGGCCCTCACCAGGAGCTGGCATACTGGACCACGCTGTGTCCAAACCCAGCACTGTTCCCATGGAAGGTTGTCGGCTGCTCTGTGTCCAAGTTGAAGCAGAGGGAAGATGCTATGCCTGGGGAGGAGGGTGAGAGAGAGTTTTGGAGAAGGGTCTTCCTCCTGCCTAACTGCCCCCCACCCGTGCCTCAGCTCCATCTCCTGGACCCCTAACCCCTACTCTCCCCTCCAGGCCCAATGTCTGAGAGTGCCCTGGCCTTCTGGATTCCAGACTCATCCCCCTCTTCCCCTCCCCCCAAATTGGTTCTCTAATACCCTCTCCTCCACAAACTCCAAATCCTATACCCTATGTGCTAGCTTCCCCCTCTTGTCTGAGTCTCTCCTTACCAGGCCCCTGGTCTCCCACCTGGACCCCTGCTTTGGGGCCATGGCTCACTTGGACCTGGGTGCCCTAATCCCTCTTCTTCAGGGCTCAGTCTCACCCATCAGGAGGAGGAGGGCCGTCTTGCTCCTGGTCATGACTAGAAGATCAGATGCACAGCTTGGAGCTCCTGGGATAGCTCAAGAACAGCTGGACCAAGGTACTGAGGAACCAAGTAAGTGAGTGGTCAGGAGGCAGAGGCAGAGGCAGGGAGGGAAGTTGTCGGTATGACTCAGAGGCAGAGGGCGGAGAACACGATTAACATGAACAGAGAGGGGGCCAGGCAGGGGGCCAGGCAACCCACACACACCCGGTCCAGGAGTCATTCTAATCAGGTGCTTGGCTTGATTCTCTTTCCTGGCCAGTCTCACCCCCTGGCCTTCCCCACCACTCCCAAGATCTCTCTTCCACTGACAGGAGGCTCCATTGGACCATGAAAATTTCAGTCAGCCTGGGGAAAGGAGGGGCAGATGCCAGCCCCTCAGGCCCTAAAGGAAACCCTCCACTGCTGACCTATAACCACTGGCCCACGAAGTCAGGCATCTTGCCCCCAGCACAGTGGTGAAAATGTCCGGTTATAAAGCTCCCACATAAGCGCTAAGCATTTCACACTGTCTTGCTGTCTCAGCAATCACCGAGGTGTGTGCTTTTATCATCACCCTTATTTTGCAGACAAGGAAACGGATACATAAAGAGGGTGAAATGTGGACCTAGGAGGTCAAAGAGTGAGTATTCATTTATTCATCTGCTCATTTATTCATAATTTTTCAAGAAGCTGAGTTTGTAGCCGATGATCCAAGCTCTCTGCTAAGTAGGGGAGAAAAATTAACCACAGGGGCCCAGCCCTGGGGTCAGTGGAGAAGGTGAATGAGTAAACAGCAAGGTGGTTGCTGTGAGAGGAGAAGCCCAGAGAGCACAGCCGGGTCTCACCCAGGCTGGGAAGCTGTGGGTTTCTGGGAAGGCTTCCTGGAGGAGGCGGCACTTGGCAACTGAAGTTGAGAGACTCCAGGGAAAGGTACTTCAGAAAGGGCAGCCAGATGTGGCGAGGCATGGCCTGAAGGGCCTGTTTGTAAACTCAGTGGCAGGAACCAGAAAGTAGGGGTTGTAAAGTGGCGAGAGATGAGGCCAGGGTCCTTTGAGGAGAGGACAGGGAAATAGACCCCGGGGCCTCAATCTCCCTCAAGCCACACTGATTATATCAGGAGGGCAGAGGGAAGCATTGAAGGGAGTTAGTGAGGATCAAGATCTTCACATTTACATTTTAGAAGCTAAAAGGCAGGGCTGCATTTGGCATAGATTCCTTGGAAAGTGGCTTGAGATAAATCAATTGGGAGACAGATGCTGGGGCCTGTGGAATGGGCTGGTGGCCACAGGAGGGGCTGGAGGCTGAGTGGTCCTCAAAAGAAGGATAGTAGTGATAGTCCCTGAGCTAGAGAACACTGGAGGAGGAAGGAGGTAGATAAAGGGTTGAGCCAACTTCAGTTTTGAGAAAACCAGAATATTATGTTTAAGAATTTGGACTATTTCAACCTCTCTTTGCATCAGTTTTCTTGTCTGCAAAATAAGGGTGATGATAAAAGCACACACCTCAGTGGCTGCTGAGACAGCCGAGACAGTGTGAAATGCTTAGACGCGTGTGTGAGAGCTTTACAACTGGACATTATCACGACAGTGCTATGATGATTGCTGTGGAAGGAGGGGCCTGTGGAGGTAGTTGGGTGTGCAGGTCTGGACCAGAAAAATCTAGGTTGGATATGCATTTTGCAGCCATCAGCAGAAATGCTGGATGAAAGCCTGGTGAGAGGGTGAAGAGGGAGGAGAAAGATGGGCTTGGGGCCTCACGGAAACACCAATATTGTCAGCACAGCAGGAGAACATGTCCACTGGAAAGGAGCCCCAAAGGAGAAGGACATGCAGGAGAGAGATGGGTAGGCTGGACAAAAGGGGCCCAGGCCAGTCACAGGCTGCCAGATGTCAAGTGAGGTAAGAGATGAGGAAGTCCCCAGCCCTGGCAATGGAGGTGTCAGTGACGTTGGAGTGGGCCATGCCCAGGGTGGTGGGTGAGACAGGGCTGGCATGGGCTGAGGAGGGGCCAGAGATACAGAATGTGGGCAACAATGTCACCAGAGGTCTGCAGCTGTAAAGAGACTTCAGACATAATACAGCTGCAAAAATGCCCTGGAACACATGGAGATGAAGAAAAACTCAGAGAGAAAGAAAGAAAGAGTAATTGAATTCTAAGAAAGAAATGGTGACAGAAAAACCCCAAAAAGGAGAAAGAAGAAGTGGTTCAGATTCTGGAGAGGGTAAAAGAGGAAGCTGCAGTGACTCAGCCAGAAGTTTGGGAGACTCAGGGCTGGTCTCATGGGCAGTGTGAGCGCCAGGATGAGATGCCACGAAGCCGAGATGCCGTGAGACCTGGTCTTCCCACGGACCCCATCTCTTCTCTCCAGCTGCCTAACATACTCCCACAACACTTCAGGCTCAATCAAGGTGACTTCTAATTGGAGAAAGGCCAAGGTAAGATAGCTCACTTTTGGCAAAGACAACTCAGGATCATAAAAGAGTAGAACAGGATGTGTTTTCAGTTCAACCCACCCATTTTACAGATGGCAGCAGTGAGGCTCCAGTTAGGACCTTAGGGTGTCTAAACCTCACAGCCCCATTTTAGTGATTCATAACTGTGATATTTCCAGAAAAAGGGTAGCAGCTGGGGAGGATGACATAAGCAAGGGGAAAATGCCCAAGTTACACTCTCTTCAGCCCCTTGGGACCATGAGTCAGAGGAACCCAGCTCTCCCTCTAGCACTTCTGGGCTCAGCCTGTAGCAAGAGGTGAAGGGCAGGCTCAGCGCCTGTGGCTCAAGTGGCTAAGGTGCCAGCAACATACACCTGAGCTGGCGGGTTCGAATCCAGCCCAAGCCCACCACACAGCAATGACGGCTGCAACCTAAAATAGCCGGGCGTTGTGGAGGGCGCCTATGGTCCCAGCTACTTGGGAGGCGGAGGCAGCAGAATCACTTGAGCCCAGGAGTTGGGAGTTGCTGTGAGCTGCGATGCCATGGCACTCTACCCAGGCAGACAGCTTGAGGCTCTGTCTCAAAAAAAAAAAAAAAAGAGGTCAAGGTCAGATGGAGGGTCTGGGAGAGTTTAGAGAGCAACCAGCCTTTCCTACTGCTGGCAATCCTCACTCAGTATGTTTCTGCTGTGTCCCCGAGGTGCTTATCAAACAAGGTTCTAGCAGGGCAGCAGGTGGAAGGGCTGCATGTGATCTGGGGATGAGGGATGTGTAGAGAAACCAATTCACAAGTTGCCACTTTAATTTAGGTCTGATTTGCCTGAACCAAGTGGAAATGAATAATTTTGAGTCTGTTGCCTGGGTCATTTGTTTCTGTGGGGAAAAAGAGAACAGAAATCTAGTAGGCATAAACCTCAAATGTCTCCCTCATCCCCACCCTACGGTCACCCACAGGCCTGAATGAACTTACCCTAAAGTTTCTGCCCTTTCTCTTACTACATGAAATCTGTCTCACTTTTCTGTCTTTGAAGACAATCCCTTCTGCATCCCCAAATTTTCTTAAAATAGAATTTATTTTAATTCTATAGTGTAGAAAGAAACACCTACATAGGTACTCTGCTCTGAAGGCACCTGGTTCTCCCTGCACACCTAAAGTGATAGGGCAATAAAAGACAGAATGACAGATGAATGACAGAATGATACCCTTGGCAGCCCTGGAGGATTTTAGCCAGTGGTTAGGGAAGCTCAGGACACAGACAGGAGAAGGGGGCATCAGATAATAACATCTTTTTTTTTTTTTGAGACAGTCACAAGCTGTTACCCTGGGTAAAGTGCCATGGCATCACAGCTCACAGCAACCTCCAACTCTTAGGCTTAAGCGATTCTCTTGCCTCAGCCTCCCAAGTAGCTGGGACCGCAGGTGCATGCTACAATGCTCAGCTATTTTTTGGTTGTAGTTGTTGTTGGGGTTGCTGGATTTGAACCCACCAGCGCCGGTATATGTGGCTGATGGCCTAGCCGCTTGAGCTACAGGTGCTGAGCCAGATAATAACATCTTGATGGCAGAGCAAAGGAGCTGTGATAATACTAACACTTCTATCACGTGTATTTTATTAGATTGGCTCCTTGAGTTCTCCCAACAGCCTTATGAGGAGGGATTGCTATTGTCCCCATTTTACAGAATTGAGTCACAGAGAGGATGAGTTATTTGCCCCAGGTCACCCAGGTAGTACAAGCTGAGGATAGGTTTCAAGGTGCTGGAGTCTTTTTTTTTTTTATTAAGTCATATACACATAGCTCATGAATACATTTATGCATATGTGAGGTACAATGTGTTGATTTTTTTTTATACACTCTGACGTGGTTACATCAAACCAATCAACATAGCCTCATTTGCTTGATTATTGTGTTAAGACATTTATGTTCTACACTTGACAGATTTGACTTGTACCCTTGCAATATGCTCCGTAGGTGTGGTCCCACCTTTTACCCTCCCTCTATCAAGCTCCCCTCTCCCCTCTTCCCCTCTCTCCTTCATCCTGGGCTATAGTTGCATTCTATCTTTCATAAGAAAGTGTGAGTAAATATAAGTTGGTTTCATAGAAGTACTGAGTACACTGGATACTTTTTCCTCCATTCTTGAGATACTTTACTCAGGAGAATATGTTCCAGCTCCCTTCATGTAATTATAAAAAGAGGTAAAGGCTCCATCTTTTTTTAAGGCAGTGTAAGGTGCTGGAATCTTTTTTTTTTTTTTTAGACAGAGCCTCAAGCTATCACCCTGGGTAGAGTGCCATGGCATCACAGCTCACAGCAACCTCCAACTCCTGGGCTCAAGCGAGTCTCTTGCCTCCGCCTCCCAAGTAGCTGGGACCACAGGCGCCTGCTACAACGCCTGGCTATTTTTTGGTTGGTCATTGTTTGGCGGGCCTGGGCTGGATTTGAACCCGCCACCTTAGGTGTATGTGGCTGGTGCCTTAGCCACCTGAGCCACAGGCGCCAAGCCAGGTGCTGGAATCTTAATCACACTGCTCATAATTTCACTTCCTCCTTTCTTCCCTAACTGGGCACATCTGTTCATTCAGCTATTTGCCCCCTACATATACACTGCTCACATGACACAGGCACTGGGCTGCCTGATGTAGGAAACAAGACAAACAGGAAAGGGCCCCAGCCCTCAAGGAGAGCGCACCCCAGAAGGAAAACGCACTCCAGAAGTTTTACTAGACAGCAGAGAGACCCACGGAAGGAAGTGATTAGCTCTGCTTTGGTGAGTCTCTGAGCGAGATGCTTGAAATAAACAAGTGAATGCCTTGATGCGCCAGGTGCTGGGGTAGGGACTGAAGCTTTCTTCAACATAGAGACTATGTCTTCCCAACCTTCCCATCCCCAGCTCTCTGCACAATGTCTAACACATTAGAGACACACCATCAATGCATTGTGTGTGAATGAAGTTGAAGAATGACAGAATGATACCCAGGGAAGTGAACAGGATTTTTTGTATGAAGATCTAGTAGTTTCAGTCTCGGTGACCATTGTAGTTCATTTCTGTGCCTGGGAAAGAGCATTTGCTGCCGCTTTTTGTGATAGTCGTCATAAACTGAGGGCAAGGGGATAAAGTTAATAACTAGTCTTTCTTAGTGAATAAAAGGCAACATCCTCTAGATGAGCAGTAATTGAAGGAAGTCTGCATCTCATTTCCCATTATCTCTCCAGCAGTGGGCATCATACCTAGAGCAGAGCTAATAGGGGTCAGCACCTGTTTCTGGGCGTATGGATGGACACATTGGCTCCGTGATGGGAGGGTGGATGAGTTTGTGTGTGGACAGGTACAAGGATGGAAGGATAGGGTGGGAGGGGTGAACAAGAGGATGGGTAGGTGTCAGGAGAGGCTGCACCAACTTGAAGTGAGTGGACCAAAGCTAAGCCCAGATCACCCCGAGGCCGACTCAATAATTGCCCAAATCAGAAAGCTGCCTTGAAACAAAGCAGAAGTAGCCTTTCTAGGAAGCAAACTAACTTGAACTGGTACAGATTTAGGATAAAATAAGGATTTGTTTAGTTTGAGTAAAAGGCTGCAGGAAACAAGTCCAGTAGAGGAAAGCGGAGGGACATTAGAGAACATGGCCACCGTGTACGTGGTGGGCAAGGAAAACAATTGGGGTGACCAGCAAAGGAAAGAGGGAGGAGGAAGCGACAGCTGGATCAGAGATGCTGGCAAGCTCAAGTTGTCCTTGCCAAGACTCCCATGGCTGGGGCTAGTAGCCAGAATGGGAAGAATACAAACTTAATTTGTACTTAACTTTAGAGAAATGGAGACAGAGGAGAGAAGGGGAAGTGAAGACAAGTCACCAGAAAACAAGGAAAGAAAGAGCAAGAAGAGGAAAGATCAAAGTGGTCAGAGAGGAGGCTTGGGTTGAACTGTTCGAGATAAGACTCCCCTCATTCTGGGCTTTCTTTGGAGATAACACTCCTACCTTCCACTTGAAGGTTCTGAGGTGCTTCCCTCCATCCCAGCATCAGCTGTAGCCCACAGAAGTGAGCAGGCAGATCTGGGCTGGGGGGTCCAAGCTATTCAAGGCCTGTCTGACTTTGGGCAAGTTGACATAACCTCATAAGTACCCTTTTCTACAAAATGGGGAAAATAATATCCATTTCCCTGGGCAGTTGTGAAAGAGTTAATGAGATTCAGTTGACCTTAAAGGAATTGGGAGTATAGCTCCCCAAATATACCATTTTGGCATGTTGATTATTTCGAGCTGAAGGCAGGGGAATAACAACAGATTCAGGAAGGACTTGCTAACCTCCCCCTTTCTGCCTGAAACAGGACATAAAACTTTGCATGGGTAAGGTACCCTTCCCATGCCAGGTAGAGAGCATAGTCGCATCACCAGAAACAGGGAGATAACTGAGAGGAACCTGTACCAAAAAAAAAAAACAAACACCTTGCTCATATGGACAATCCTTAAACTCCCTTAGTTGCCCCTGTATATTTCCTAGTCAGTTTCTCAGAGTTTACCAGCTCAGTCTAGGCCCCTTTGTCTTCTCACAGCTTCTTTCAGTCATTCATTTAACAAATATCCACTGAGCTCATACTCAGAGCTGGGCAGTTGCAAATGCTACCGCATTTGGATACCACAACAAAAACAGATAATTCCTGTCCTCAAGGGCCTGACACTGCAGCCAGGGCAAGGAAACAAACTTGAGCATTTTTTTTTTCAGATAGTGATAAAAGCTATGAAGAAAAGATGGGCCAGAGAGCTTTCCAGAATGGCAATCATCTTAAGTCTGGTTTCCCAGAAACAGAGTCTGAGACAGGAATTTGGGTACTTGTGATTTGTTGAAGGAGGATCTTAGGAGAAGGGGATGAGGGAAGCACAGCGCAAGAAAAAGGTCCTCAGTGAACTGACTACAGCCTGATTCCAACTTCCACAGCGTGAATGGCACATGGAATAGGTCCCTCCTTGAGGACAGATTCTGGTCCTTGGTATGACCTGTCAGTCAGTCATCCATCATTAACCACTCTTCCACCCTTCCCCCAGCCCACCTTTCACCCCCATCCAGGGATAGAGACCACTCAGTGCAGCCAAGACCATTCTCCAGAGAAGGGGGCAGTTGTGAGCCTTTAGCAGCCAACTCAACAACTGAGGAATTAGCATTAACCCAGTACAGGGGATCTGGGAGAGGCAAAGACAGCACCTAGTGACCACAGAATTATTTATTATTAGCTCTTTTTAGGGCAAAAGGAAGGAACAAGGGGGTCCTAGGAAAGTAGATGACAACAGAGAATTGGACAGACATCCAATGTCCCCGTGAGAACGTGGGTTGGGAAGGGCCGTTCCTGGGAGGGGCTGGGCTGGAGTGAATTAGAAGAGGAAGAATTCCAGAGATGGAAAGTGAGGCTGGGTCATTGTATTCAGCTTCTCTATCTCGGCCTCCTCTCAGTAGCAGGGTTGTTTCCCAACAGGCAAATGCATATATGGCAACCAATGCATTCAATTCATGTTCACTCAGCCTGGCCTGCTGAGGGGCCTTGTACTTGAACTGGGTGTGGGAGGCAGATAAAGGGAATGATTTCAGCAATTGTTCTTCAAAGTCTGGACCAATGTAGGAATACCCCATAGAGAAAGCACATAGGAACCTTCCTTCCTTCATCACAGTAGCTGGAGCAGGGGATTGCGAAAACAGGCAATGATGATTTATTCATAGGTTGTTCTACCAAGGCAGTCAGTCATGATCACTTGTATTTTGGCAGAAACTCAAAAACAGGCAGAAGAATAGAGAGTTTTATAGTGGAAAAAAGGGAAGGCTTTAGAGATGCCCCGATTAGAAGCTGTTGGCATGGGAAACTGAAGGCAGGCTAGTTACAAGCAGGGCATACTATGCGATTGATTAAGGGAGCATATTTAGCTTTCTCTAATCAGTAGTAAGTTGGAAGCAAGGACAAAAATTTGGGAAGCTATCAGTTATTAATCTGGACATGGGGCCAATTGTTATAGTTATTGTTATGCTGCCTGGACTGGTTGCTAGAGACTTTGTCTGATTTCCTGTAAGTCTGAGATATGCAGAGTAAGGAAGGCTTCCTGGGCCAGTTATTGCAGCTAATGGGTTGGTTTGTTGGGCCGATTGCCACAGACTGTGGGTCAGAGGTCTATTTTGACACATGGTGTGCCATTGTTCCTTTTTATATTCAGTCTCTCAGTACCTAGAAAATGTAGAATAAACTAGCTGATACCATATGGCCCTGAGGACATGTGTTAGAATGTAGGGAAACAAACATTTAAGAGTTCTGTCCCCTCACGGAGGGTACAAACGGAACAGAAAGATGGAAAATCCAAGTCTTTTCATTCGTTCATTCCTTCCTTTACTTGGCACATATATGCAGCAATTGTTTGCTATGTGTTCCAGATATTGTCCCAGGGCCTGAGAGTACACTGGGGTCCTCTAGGAATGTGCTGTCTCCAAGAGAAGAAACACAGGTCAACGTGGCAGTATTTGTAGAACTTCTCTCATCTGGGGACCAGGAGGCTCTGGAGGAGATAACACTGAAGCCAACTCTTGATCAGGTGAAGGAGAAAAGGAAGTGAGGTATAGCATAGGCAAAAGTTGAGAGGCGAGGTGGAGTATGGTTGGGGGACACAGGTAACATACCCTCTGTCCCAACCAGGTCATGTTTAAGCCAGACTTCCCCATGTAGTCACAATCACAATGCCTTTCTTTCTTTCTTTTTTTTTTTTTTTAAACAGAGCCTCAAGCTGTCACCCTGGGTAGAGTGCTGTGGCATCACAGCTCACAGCAACCTCAACTCCTGGGCTTAAGCAATTCACTTGCCTCAGTCTCCCAAGTAGCTGGGACTACAGGCCCCTGCCACAATGCCCAGCCATTTTTTGGTTGTAGTTGTCATTGTTGTTTGGCAGGCCCTGGCAAACAAACCAACCAGCTCTGGTGTATGTGGCTGGAACCTTAGTTGCTTGAGCTACAGGCACTGAGCCATCACAATGCCTTTCGTGTTCAAGAACATCACCCTAAGTATGGTGCATATGAGAAATGTAAGGTTGGGGGTGTAGGGAGCAGAAGTGAGTTTCAGAGGTGATCAGGGATTCAAAAGTCACCTTAAATACAATTGACCCTGGCCTCAGAGCTGGAGTGCTACGTGGAGGGGAGACTGGAGAGAATGGAGAGCCGGGTCCTGCCTAACAGGAGGGCTGTGTCTAGCTGTAGCCTCATGTTGCCAAACATTCCAGTTTTTTATGAGAACCCATAAATTGTCCAAAGAACCCATGGATTTTTCTTGGAAATCTCTCAATTTTTAAATGTTAACAACTGATCAAAAACAAACAAGGCTGGGTGGCACCTGTGGCTCAGTGAGTAGGGCGCTAGCCCCATATACTGAGGGTGGCGGGTTCAAACCCAGCCCTGGCCAAACTGCAACAAAAAATAGCCAGGCATGTGGCAGGCACCTGTGGTCCCAGCTACTCAGGAGGCTGAGGCAAGAGAAATCTCCTAAGCCCAAGAGCTGGAGGTTGCTGTGAGCTGTGACACCACAGCTCTCTACTGAGGGTAACAAAGTGAGACAGAGTTTGGCTGGGGCCTGCCAACCAAACAACAATGACAACTACAACCAAAAAAAAACCCCAAACAAACAAACAAAAAAAAAACAAAGCCATAAGGGCCAAAGAAAACCTGAGGGCTGGATGTGGCCCCAAAGCTGTCAGTTTGAAATCTCTTTTCTAAACTGGCAGTGATTAAGAGCTAGGAATTTCCAAAATCAAGGCCTATGTGTTTTCCCCTGGGAAAGGGTACCCCGTACCCTCAGGGCACACTCTCTAGGGAATCTCTCCAGAGAAGGCAAGGAAAAGGCCTTTCTAGTACCTTTCTCATGCATCCATGGGGGAGACAGGCCATCCTGTCACCAGGCGCAAAGTGACAAAAGGGTAGGACCCACTCCTCCCCTTTGGTATTCTCAGAGGTAGAGGATATTTACCCTTGGATTTCCTTAGAGACCAAATCCAGTGGGATCACCAGGAAGGTCCTATACATGAGAAGTGTAACTGCAGCCTATGCCCATCTCCGGGAGGAGAGAGGGGAACACTTCCAGACTCTCTATTTTGAACACTGGCCCTATCCTAAGTACTGAAGAGGGAGGGGATTGAAATGCTATTTGGGGTAGCAGCACCATCAAGAAACCTTTAGGCTTTACCACAAGTCCAGTTTCATGAACAGTAGGAAAGCAAGATCTCTGGGAAGGCAGTGATGTTAGTTACAATACAGAGTCAACGGCTGTGTCAAAGGCTCAGAATAACAAGGTCTCCAACAAGATCAGTGTTCATTTCTCTCTCTTGTAATAGAATAAGAATATGGAGTCCAGGGCTCACATGGTGGCTCCACAGCGTCCGGACTCAGGCTTCTCTGTCCACTCTGGCATTCTCGGCTTGGGTGTTGGCCCTTGGCTTTGAGGTCCAGAATGGTGCACACTCAAGCCAGTGTAAAGATGTTGAAGGCTCGGCGCCTATAGCTCAACCGGCTAAGGCGCCAGCCACGTACACCTAAGGTGGCAGGTTCGAATCCCCAGCCCGGACCCGCCAAACAACAATGACCGCTGCAACCAAAAAATAGCCGGGCGTTGTGGCGGGCGCGTGTGGTCTCAGCTACTTGGGAGGTGGAGGCAAGAGACTCGCTTGAGCCCAGGAGTTGGAGGTTGCTGTGAGCTGTAATGCCACAGCATTCTATCCAGGGGGACAGCTTGAGGCTCTGTCTAAAAAAAAAAAAAAAAAAAAAAGATGTTGAAGAGAAAGAGAAGATGCTTTCTCTCAAAGCACCTGATTCCACAGTTGTTCACTCTACTTCAACTCACATCCCATTAGCCAAACCTAGCTATGTGGCCACCACAGCCGCAAAG
>CAUYTI010080527.1:0-43160 GCA_963575145.1 Galago senegalensis
CCCTCCCCATATTCTTAGGCTGTTTGGTTATAGCTATCATATAAAAGGTATAAATTAGTTTCATAATAGGGGTGTGTACATTGGATACTTTTTCCTCCTTTCTTGTGATACTTTGCTCAGAAGAACATTCTCCAGCTCCATCCATGTGAGCATGCTGTTTCTATAACTTTCCCTATCACCAAACTCAGAATAGTCCTTAATCATCCATTCTATTAGTTTCCTATTGCTGTCTTAACAAATCGTCACAAACTTAGTGACTTAAAACAGGACAAGTTTATTATCTTATAGTTCCAGAGGTTGAAAGTCTGAAATGGGCCTTAGGGCTAAAGTTAAGTTGTTAGCAGAGCTGGGTTCTTTCCAGTGGCCACAGGGGAGAGTCTATTTCCTGGTCTTTTAGGCTGCTGAAGACCACCCACCTTCTTTTACTCATAGCCGGTTCCTCCACCTTCAAAGCTGCACCCCCACTCTCACCACTGCTTCCACTGCCCCCTTCTCTGCTCACTCTCATCCTTCTGCCTCCTTTCCGTGAGTATCATGGTGATCACACCGAGTGTACCCTGATAATCCAGAATAATCTTCCCATCTCAGACTCATAATCATATCTCTCAAGTCACTTTTGCCATGTAGGGTGACATATTTACAGGTTCTGAAGATTAGAATGTGAACATCTTTGATGGGACATAATCTAGCCTGCCACATTAATCAAGTGCCTAATAAGCAATCACCACGTGCCAGGTGGCTGGGGACACAGCCGTCAATAAGGCAGTCATGGTCCCTGCCTTGAGGAGACTTACTGAAGAGAAGATAGACTTGCAAACAGGTGTTGAAAATAAAAGATGGGGAAGGTTTTGAATGGGACAATGCAGAGAACTGTTTTGGAACAGAGAGAGTACCAAAAGGGCTTCCCGATGCTGACCACCTGCTTAGACTGAGTCAACACATTGTATTTCCCAGGTCTGTGTTCTGCTTGTGTGGAGCTCTACCCACTGTCACATATGAAAAACTGCTGGCTGGTTTGGGTTGCTATCTATTTGCCAGTCTGCTAGGGGGACCTTACATATGCTGGACTGGACAGGCAATGTTGCGTCTCCTCTACCTGCATTGCCAAGGATTGAATCCTAATTTCTTTTTACGGTCTGCCTTTATTCCACTCCAGGGAGCTGGACATTGCCCAGTCTACTCCTAACCCATAGCAGAACAAAGTGAGATGTGCAGTGCAGAACTGTTTGAAAATGGACACATTTCAGGTCCTCTTTATTCATTTTTGCTGTTGCTGTGATTTCTTTTGGGGGTATATTCTTCATGAATTCTTTGCCTATGCTGCTATCTATGAATCTTCCGAACATTTTATGATAGGATTCTTATAGTTTCCTTCCCTAGGTTTAAGCCTTTTATCTGTCATGAGCTAATTTGTGAGTGGTGAAAGGTGCCAATCCTGTTTCAGTCTTTTGCGGTTTTCCCAGTACCACGTATTGAACAGGGATTCCCCCCCCCCAGAGAATCTTTTTATCTGTTTTGTCAAAAATCAGATGACTTCATCTGTGGATTCTCTGTTCTGATGCATAGGTCTGTGTCTCTGTTACTGTGCCAGTATCATGAAACAGAGTTTGTGGTTACCATAGCTGTGTGGTATAGCTTGAAGTCTGGTGAAGTGATGCATCTTGCTTTGTATTGCGTAAGGTTGCGTTGGCTATTTGGGGTCTTTTCGTGTTCTATATGAGTATAGAACTGTTTTTTTCTAGATCTGCTTCTGCACAGACAAGGATTCAATCAAAAGAGCAAATAGACAACCCACAGAATGGCAGAAAATATTCACATGCTATATATCTCTCCTCCACGCATCTGAGGAAGGACTGATAATCAGAACCTACAAAGAACTCAAGCAGATCAGCAAGAAACAACCAACCACCTCTTCAAAAGTGGACAAAAGACATGAACAGAAACTTTGCAAACAAGGATAAAAAATAGCCACAATTTTATGAAAAAAAATGCTCAATGTCACCAATCATCAGGGAAATGAAGTCAAAACCATAATGAGATATCTCATAACTCCAGTGATAATGGCTCATATTAAAAAGTCCCAAAACAACAGATGCTGGGTGGGTGCAGAGAGAAAGGAACTCTTACACACTACTGGAGAGACTTCAAACTAGTAAACCTCTGTGGAAAATTGTACAGAGAGACCTCAACGAACTTAAAGTAGACCTACCATTTAATCCAGTAATCCTACTGCTGGATGTATAGCCAATGGAAAAAAAGGTTGTTTTATAAAAAGGACATCCGCACTCAAATGTTTGTAGCAGCACAATTCACAGCTGCAAAGATGTAGAAATAACCCAAGTGCTCATTAATACCGGAACAGATTATTAAATGTGGTATGTGCGGACCATGGAGCACTGTGCTGCTAGTACCTTTAGTGACAACTGGATGGAACTGCACGAAACCATTTTTCCAAGTGAATCACCAAAATAATGGAGAAACAAACACATGTACTCAACACCAAATTGGAACTAACCTATAAACACTTAAGGTCACATATGGAATTAAATCTCAATGGAAATCAAGCTGGAAAAAGAGGGGGAGAAAATGTACTTACAGTGCATGGTATAGGGTGAAGGGCACTGTCAGGATCTGCTTCTGACACCACTTGTCAGGGCCCGGGACTGGCCAGGTCTCGGGCCCGGCTTAGGTAGGTTCCGGAGGATGCAGACCACTAAGCTACCTTGCTCAGGAACAGTTTCTCCTAGGTGCTTGAGGGCTATCTATTTTAGCTGGAGAGAGAGAGAGAGAGAGAGAGAGAGAGAATCTTATAGAGAGTAAAGCAGTAAAGCAGTCTTGATAGCATGGATAGATCTTAGTCTTTACTAGAGTTTGATAATCTTCGGCAGAGAGACTCCGCGCTGGCGTTCTGCAGGCAGAAGAGGAGACAAGGTCAGAGTAAGCGTGTCTATGATAGAATGCACATACTTTGACTGCCTTCTCCTCCAGCCTCATATAAGGCTGATCTCGTTCTTCTCAACACCACAGGTGTAGAGACTGCCAGTTCACCAATACTCTCATCTCCCAAGCTCTCCCGTGCTTGTTAGAACTAAATCGCTCTCCATGCCCTTTCCACCAAGGTGTGCCATTACAGGTATTTCTCATAACTCTCACTCCTCCTAGCCAAGAGCTATACGGGCTGCTACAGGGCACACTTACAATTTTGACTCATCCTGTACAAGAATAAAGGACATAAACAAAACATGTGTACCCCCTATTATTTTTAAATAAAAAAATTTAAAAATAAAATGATTTACTAAAAATAGAAAGAAAGAAAACGGACACATGGATACAAAATGTCCTTGTAATCCCATCTGAGGGGGGTTGTTTCTCCCCCTACTTCCCACTTCATCACGGCTCCACAGCTGCCGCTGTCAAGTCCACAGTGGTTTCTACCATGGCAGTCAAGGTCCCTCATCACCTGGCACCTGCCTTCCTCTCCAGCTTCACTCCCTGCTGCACGGATCTTCCAAACAAACGCTCTAACGTTCCACGGCTTACTGCACCATTAAAGCCTGTGCTCTCTCATGCCTACATATCATGTCCATGCTCTTTTCCTCTCTTGGAACTACACAAAACCTGCTTTCAGCTTGCCTATTCGAATCTGCCTATTGGGTTCCTATGCATCTTTCAAAACTGAAATCAGACATCACTACCTTCAAGAAATCTTCTCTGACCCTTCCTAGAAATAGTTAGGCAGCCCTTTGGAATGCCTGTCTACCCTGAATGCTTTTATTTTTGCTCCTGCCACAAGGACACATGGTTTGGTAATTTATGTGCTTACAAGTCTGACTCTGACTCCCCTGCTTGACTAGGAACTCCTTGAGGGGCGGGGACTTCATGTTATCCACTTCTGCAACTAGAGCACCATCCTTTGCGGGGCTCCCATGTCTTCCAACTGGTGAGCAATCATTCCATCAGTCCACGGGCTATGATACAAATTATGCCCCTAGAGTTGCATAAGATGGTTGTTCTGGCACATCATAGATTTCAGTATCTATTGTTTTTTAAATAAATGAATAAATGACTAGAAACATAGTTGGGCAGTATCATATGCAGTCCAAGGATGAACTCGTCTGCCAGAAGACAATAATGACATGTACTCTCAGCACTAATATCAACTTTCTGATCAAATAAAAAGTCGATACCTTGTGGATGTGCTTCTAAATACAGTGTACCTGCCTGTGCTGTTCTGCACCAGCTTCCAAGCACGCGCTCTTTGGGAGGTGTTCATGTCTCTGCTGACACCATTAGTGTAGACAAATAGGCACATAAAAGAGTCCTGTTGGCTTCTGCTTTATTAGAAACTCAAGGGGAAGGTGGAAAAAAGCTGTCAATGTTTGCCACTCAGGGATAGCATCAAGAGAGGAAGGAATTTTAATTTTTTGAGTTAGTGAGAGGTTATTAAAGTAGTGCAGAGTAAACACAAGGATGGAAGTCACAGAGATACTGCATCTCTTCCGACTCAGAGTGACAGCCATGGGACATTTCACTCGAGTCCTTCTGAACTGGGATAAGCCATCGGCAGCACAGGATGGAGAAAAATGACTCTCCCTTCTGGCTTTGGAAGGCTTCGAACAGATTGATTCATTCATTCAGTCATTCATTAAATATTCATTAGCACCTACGTTACCAACACTGCATTCGGTGGGCAGGGAATTCAAAGATGACTAAGATCAAACCCCAGACCTCCAGAAATTTGCAATTCAGTGCAGAAGACCCGTAGACCTGCCGTTATTAAGTCACAGAATTTCAAGTGCTAGGTATTAACAAACACTTGCTGAACACATGATCTGTGCCGTGTACTACATTATGCACTTTGAGCACCTTCATTCTTCCTGTCTTTACGACAATTCTATGAAGAAGGCTAGGTTACCTCCATGTCTCAGGTGAGGATATGTAATTATAGAGAGGCTAAGTAGTTTGCTCAAGATCACACAGGGCTAGTAGAGGAAGGGTTGGTAGCCAGGCCACCTGTCTCCATTTTTTTGTATCTTTAACCCTCCTCCTATGGAATGATAATCAATGCAATTTTCTCAAGATTCATTCAGTCTTGATGGTCAGGGACAGCTTCTCAAAGGTAGTAACCCTGGGTGTAGGTTTTGAAGATTAAATAAGGGTCACCAGGTACACATTCAGAGGAGTTTAACCATAGACACCGTGGCAGGATATGTCTACCACGTACCTGACAATACTGTAACTACAGCAGGAGTGGTTGGCAAAGCAGCCCAGTCTTCATGACATGCATGATTCTATCTAATGCAAACATTGTCAGTCACACACAACCTTTCTGAAGTAGCACCTGAGAAAAAAGGACAGGTGCCCAGTAGTAACAGTCCGCTGGTAATGTGTGGGGAGGGGGTGGGAGTCAGGGTCTCAGTATCATTTTCCCTTCCTGGTCTAGGCTTATTGGATATTCGAAAGAGATTGGGGAAAGATGAGGCTGGACAGATTGACTGGAAGATAAGCAGGTGCTAAGGGCCATGGTGAGAACTGTAGCCTTAGCCACATAGGTGGTGCAGATTCAGGACAAGTTTGTAGAGGCTAAGAGGAGAGTGGATGTGAGCCTGAAGGGATTAGTGATTTCAGTTATTTCCCCTCTGTTCTGTCTCATTCCACCAGGATTTCTGGCAGGGAACAAAGTCAATGATTGAGGAATCCCCATGAGTGATGGTCAGAAGAAAGTGTGTGGAGCTCTCAGAGAAAGACTCAAGTCCAGAGTTCACTGGCTATAGAGAATCTTGTTAGGAGAAGACTTGGTATCAATAGAACAGTATTCTAGCCTGGTGAAGGGAACAAGACAAAAGTTGGGGAAGACGAGTGAAAGGATAACTTCTTAAGATTGACTAAGGCTTTTTGATTATGGATCTTCAGGGATTTGACGAGAGTTTGCTTCTTTATCACTGAAGTGGATCTGCCTCTACCTTCTCCAAACCATTAGCTCCTCATTTCGGCCAATGTGTTTTTTCTTCTTTTCTGTGTTCCTCCACAATGGAAAGAGAACTGGGCCAGGAGTCAGGAGGAATGTGTTTTGGTCTGTGGCTTATGCATTATATAACCTTGGAAAAGTCACTTCGCCTTTATGAGCCTCAGTTTTTGCATCTGTATAATGGATTAGCATGTGGCATGCATGCTCCTGCTCCACCAACCAAGCCCATGGCAGGTATGCTTAATCGATCACAGCATTCTTTACCTAGTGAATAGGGAGCTGGCTTCAGAATGCTTTCCCAGCCCAGTGCTCCAAGATGCCAATCAACATTCACATGTGATTCCAATTTTACTTGCCATTCCTAGAATCAATCGTCTCAAATATTTTTTCATTTCTGATATTCTATCAAAGATTACTTATGGGAGAAGAGGAAGAAAGTTAGGGAAAGGTGTGTTGATGTCAGATATTTTCAGAAGGCTTTGCATGCCACTCTGAGTGTCAACAGCTTTGGTATTTTAAGCAGTGCCACTATTCATTATAGTCACAGCAACATAACAAATGCCAACCCAACGGCTTCATTGTAATCAGCCAGGGCGTAAGAGGCCGTGTTCCTATTACAAGGAGATCTATAAGGAATCACACCCATTAATGGGTCCCATTAAATTCAGGGCATGTGGGGAAAATTGTAGTTTGATTTAGTTTAGCAACACGAAGATATTGGCAAGATAATCACATAAAAGCAACACCTTTTATGGCTGGGCTATTTGATTTTATGTTAGCAGGTTTCAATTTCCCACATTTTTATGGTGGTGTATAGGGTCTCCCCTGTAATGTATGCATTAGCCTGAGTAAAGGTTAAATAGACTATTTTAAAATTCAGGGTCCAAACCTGACAGTAATAATCTTATGAAAATATCCCTTGTTATAGAACCCCCTTTGCCTGTACTGAATCTATTACTTCTCCCAAGTTATCCTCAAACCATGAGGGTCTGAGCAAGCCAGTCAGCCCAGAAGGAAAGAACATGGGGTGTGCTGTCAGAGGCCAGAGTTCAAAGCAGATGGGTGCCATAGTTAAGGTATTTCCTTCTGTGTAGAATGCCTCATTTATGAAAAGGAATCTAGGAGACTCACCCCATTAGGGCTAATGGCAAAGTCAAGTGGGACAAAGTGTACAATGTGGACAGCACAGTGCTGAGAACAAAGTAAATCCTTGATAAATTCGTACCTACCCACGCCTTGCACAATGGACGAGGAAGCAAAAATGGGAGCCCGTCATCTCAAATTAAATTTCTTATTTAGAAAAAAATATGAAAGGGCCATTATTTCTTCCTCAGAACCTAGTTCTAAAGGCCCTGATGACTTCCTGCCGTGTATTAGGAGATAACAGCTGGGCCAGGTCATCTGACCTCACTGGGACTGCTAGAAATTAGCTCTTTGGTGAGGGAGATGAAGGCACTGAAGTTATTTAATGGACATTGTTTTGGGGCTGAAAGGAGGGAGGCCAGAGGGGAGGCCCAAAGAGCTATTTGCTTTCAATATCCCTGCAAGTCCTCAGGTACATTTAAGCCCTTAATTCATCTTCTATTTATGTCTCTTCCTTTCCCTAATAAGTTTTCGAGGAGTGTTTGAAAGAAAGACTAACATTATCCAGGCCAAGGTAATTGGCAGCCCCCACCCCTGTGCCATTGTTGAAAACCCCTTGCTTTAGAAGCCTGGGTTTCTATCGAGGGCTGAATCTCCAGAGATTATTTGGTAGGCTCCTTGAAGAGAATTCAAGCT
Source organism: Galago senegalensis (assembly GCA_963575145.1). Lineage (NCBI taxonomy): Eukaryota > Metazoa > Chordata > Mammalia > Primates > Galagidae > Galago > Galago senegalensis. The sequence goes on from CAUYTI010080527.1 coordinate 7,748, forward strand.
GTCCCTTTAAATCCGTCCCTGCAACTGACTTTTAGTTTGGCCCTATTTAAATATTCCAGACAATTTCAAGACTTAATAATGATGAATACGATTAAGATTAGGGTTTAATAAGAGCGTTAAGAAAAGATTTTTCATTCTGATGGAGGTGGGCTGCTGTGAAAATTGTATTGGCACCAGGCCTCCCAGGCCACGCTGACCAGGAGGGTGTCCTCACCTCTCTCAGGGTGTTAACTCTCTCAGACCAGTATCCTAGGGGGAATTTGAGACATTTAGATTATTCCTCATAAAGAAGAACCCCCACCCCAAACCCACAGCTGGTCACAAGCTATTTACTCTCTCCTCTCCCAATTCACCCCCATGCAAAACATTTTTTCATAAGCAAATCTCACTTGGCCACTGCCTTTATTAAAGTCCTTTGTTATGGTTTATAGGGGATATTTGGACAGAGAGCAGAAGAAACCAAGAAACTACTATTCCTTGTCTCAAACCAGGCCCACTTCTCCCTGCAGGAGTTTAGGCAAGATGTAATGTAGTCAAGAACTGTGAATAGGGAAGCAAAATCATTAGAATTCTGGTACATTGAGTTCCCTCTTTATCTAAAGTGAAATTTGAGGATTTTTACATAGTTGGGCCTGGCCACAGGGGAGAAGTGAAAACAAAAAAAGAATTAAGCCCTGAGTTCAAGAGATAAAGGCCTAGAGTGACCAGAGTGAGCAGAAAAACATTTTTTTCTACAAAGGGCCAGACAGTACATACTTTAGGCTTACTGGACCACAGAGTCTCCTGGTGGCTACTCTGCTTTGCCCTTGTAGTTGGAAAGCAGTCACAGATAATGGCCAGTTGAATGGGTGTGGCTGTGTTACAATAAAACTTTATTGCTGGGTGCTGAGATTTAAATTTTATGTTTAATACTTTTCTTTTGATTTTTTTCCAACCACTCAAAAATACCAAAATGATTCTTAGCTAGCTGGATTTGGTCTGTAGCCTCTAGTTTGCTGACCTTTGATGTAGACATTTTTCACGTAGAGGCCCCCTACCCATGGTAAATGTTGCCCGTTTGGTGTCCTGGAATCTGAATAGTCAAATTATAAATGATCTCTCCCTATCCTTTGTGGTGGCAGGAGGGGCTGTGAGCCACTGGGGCTCTTTGGTTGAGTCTCCTGCCCTCCCTTGTACCTAACTCCAGCTTGTCCCTTTCAGCCTTCTCTTGGTTTTCTGAACATCCCACCCAGGTGACAATGGTCATTTCTTCTGGTCCCTCCCTTTCTTTCTCTTTCCCAGCTCACTGCTTCCTATATATGAACATGCTGATCCTCGTGGCCCTTCCTTTTGCCAGAATCTACAATGACTCCCAAACATACTGCAAGGATCAACCACAAGGAATCACTACCCTCAAAACCTACACTGTCCTCCTAACTCTCCTGCAGCTCCTGAGAACAAGTCTTTGGCTCCTGCATGATCAGAGTCCTAGACTCAGGTCTTTCCATGACATCTGTGTCCTCTACTCCTTTTCACATGAACTTCCTGCTGCCTACACTGGATTCCCCTTCCTGCCACCACCCCCCAAGTCTGCGGTCCTCCTGAAAGACATCCTGCCCTATTTGTCTTCCTCAGCCTCCCTGCCACCCTGCCTCTCTCTGCCTGTGCTGGTGTATCTGTCCCACATCTGCACGTTTGGCTGTCATTCATCCACTGCTTACTGGGCACAACTCTGTGCTAAGCACGAGCTAGAGACCAGCTCTCCAGGCAAAATGATGCTTTCCAGGGGCCTGAAATAGACCCATGTTTTGAAGCTCAGCTTGGAAGATAACCCTTTCCTACCCAAGAGAGATCAATGGTCCTGTTTTATGCTACATTTGTACTCTCCACTTCCCCACCCATGATACCTAAGGTAGGGATGAAAATATAGAAAAAAATCAATAAATGTACATTGAATCTAGTGATTATCCTGTGCATGGAAATATGTGGCTTCCCCTTGAGTTTAGGAAAAAAATAATTCCACTTTAAAATTACGAATTAAGAGACCTTTCATGATCTGGTGCTTGTTTCCTTCTCTGGCCTTATATTTCACAGCCTCCGTCTCTCTCTGTCCAGTCCAGCAAAACTGAGCTTCCTCTAATTTCTCCCACTCAGGGTGGTCACTTTTTAGGACTTTGCATGGCTGTTCCCTCTGATTAACCTGCCTAATCCCTGCTTATCCTTGTGAGATCAATTTAATAGCCTACTTTGTGGGTAAAGCCCTCCCGGCCCTACCTCACTCTCCAAGGCTCCGGTAAATGTCTGTTTTCCATACTTCCCTCCCCCCAAGAGCAGTGACAAGCACCCTGAGGGCAGGGCTTTGTATGCCTGTTCATTCCTGTATCCTAAATATCTAGAATGGGGCCTGGTATGTTTATGGTTAAGCCTTAATAAATTGATTTTTTAAAAGACTGAATGAATTTGGAATTTGGGAGTAACAGGCTGGAAGGTTTTTCTTTATAACACTCCTTCTGGGGCCAGGTGAAATTGTGTTAAGTATGAGCACTATTAATTTGTGTGACTGTGGGTGATATTTAAAAAGGGTAAATTGGGGATTGGGAGGAGAGAAGGGCCATAAAGCTGATGGCTAACCAGGAATAAAGAGCTTCGCAAGTCAACCCTGGGACAGACGGGGAGGCTAACACAGACAGAGCACAGGGGAATCCAGCCACGCTTCCCAGGGTTCAATTGGGGGAAAGAAGCTGAGAGGAGGGAGTGGGCCTGGTGTGGCCCAGCCAGTGCGGCGTCATGCTCTTCCCTGGAATCACCACTACAAGGGGTGTCTGGGGATGCAAAATGTGATGCCGTGGCATAGCCAGAGCTTTCTTCATTAGCTAAGATAGGCTTAACATAAACATTCCAGGAGCTTTTTTCACCCCGAGAATCCAAATTATTACTTATTTCCAGGATAGTAATGGGCTCATTAGATAGAAGTCATGAAGGATGTTCTCCTCTCCTTAAAGCCAATTTAGTAAACGAACTTCTGTACAGGGAGAGGGAAGTTGGATTCTGGAGAGTCAAGGCTGTCACTCGAGTTGGCTCCTGTTGTGATACCTGTGATTAGATCCAGGGCAGGGATCATCTTTTCAGACATCATCACAGTCACCACCTATCCATTGAGGAATCCATGGGCACTATCTCAAAAACCCACAGAAGCAGGGGCTCTACTCTGCCTCTCCTTACAGATAAGGAATCTAAGACTCAGGGGTAAAATGCTGGTTGGAAGTCACTCTGCTGGTGGTGCTGGGACTTGATTTGAATTTGCATCTGACTCCAGAGCTGGTCAGCTCAGCTCCCTGCATGCAGGACTGAGGCCTCAGTGTGGGCAGATGGTCTTCTTCTTTCTTCTGACATGTCTCCTGGGAGGGTCTTACAGCACAGAGACTGTAGGAGAGGAGGTGGAGACCCCCTGGTGATCTGGCCGAAGATGGATAGAGGAAAGGAGACAAAAAGCTCATGTGGCCCAGTTACGGCAAGGACCAGAGATTAGGGGTGTTGAGCTTTGGGATTCAGCAAGACCAGACTCTACCTCCTAACTGGGTCTGAGACCCCGACAGAGCACAGCTCCTGTCTGAGCTTTGGTTGTCCACTTGGACTTCAGGGTATGATCCCCAGGTCCCTTCTTGTTTGGCCTTTGAGACACCATCACAGTGGGGGAGCAGCACTGGCCCTGAAGGCTCCGCAGGTCCTACCCTCTTTGGTTCAGTGGCCATCCCTCCAGTCCATGAATCTTTGGACCAGTGACCTTGGAGATCGTGGAGAGAGGCTTGACCTACTCACCAGGGTAGGATTACTCTTCCATACTGTTGACATTTGGAGCTGGATAATTCTTTATTGTGGGGGGGTGTCCTGTCATTGCAGGATGTTTATCAGTGTCCCTGGCTAGTATCCACTATCCATAACCTCCTTCCAGTTGTGACAAGTGAAAACATCTCTTGACATTTTGTCCCCGGGCAGGGGTGGCATAATCACCATTCTAGTGAGTCAGCAAGCCTTTTCTTCCTACCTGAAGATTCTCTAATTCTCTAGGTCATTTATTCAGAGTCCCCAACCCCCACTAAGGAAACTGTGAAGCCCAGAGAGGAGATAGGGCTGGCCCAAGGGTTCGGCACCTGGGTCCTCATTGCCCTGTGCCTCCTAATCTCAGACCACATTCAGATGCTCAGGTCATCCCTGTTCTTTCAGGTCTCTGCTACGGCAGTGCTGATATTTCCATTTTCATTTTTTGCCTTATAACTAGAGAATTCCTACAGCACCTTCAAGATCCAGCTGACTCTGTGTTCTCGTTCCTCTATTAACGCTGTCCTTGTGGTGCATCTGAACTACTCGCTGGTTCTCTCTTTCCTCTCTGCTGTGAGGTCCCAGGGAAGTGGGATCATGTCTGACTCAGCTTTGATTTTGCACAGAGGCTGGCATGAAGCAGAGACTTGGTAACATTTATTGATTAAATGAATTAAATTTCATCGTATTCAGCTGCTTTCAAGCCTTTTTAAAAGCATCTTTGTGTAAATGCATCTCGAATAAAAGCACAAATGAGCAAAATAGATAAAAGTAGGAGGCTCTGATTAGAACTAGGAGGTGGGATGTAGACAGTTTCCTTCCCTCCCCTCTTCACCCTTTCCACGCCCCCGACCCTTTTCCCTTTACCACCTACCTGCAGTGGTCCCAGAGGAAACCCGGGGCCGGAGCTCAGTTTAAAAAGTACTGATCTTGTCCAACCTCAATTTGATGCTTGAATTCTTGCCAATTAGGCTCATGATTCTTAATCCTGGCTGACCATCAAAGTCCCCTGGGAGGGTGAAAAGTACAGGTTCACAGATCTCCTGGTTAAAGAATCTGCTTTAAAGGTCTGAGGCTGAGCCTGAGAATGTGCATTTTAAAAAATCTCATTCAGTGATGGATATGTTAACTCATCTGACTCTAGTAATTACTCCGCTATTCATGTGTACATCAAAACATGATGGGCACCTGAAACATATACAGAAAATTAATTTTAAAAAATCAACTCCAGGTAGTTTATAGGTTAAATGTGTTAGGGAAAAAATTCTCAACAGGCAATTTGACTGCGTGGCTAAGTTTTTGGAACTTCTGTATACATGTACTATGGTGAATATTTCTCTATGTGGACTTTTTCCTCTTCCTGAAGCCCATTCCTTTTGAAACCGTGAAGATGACTAGAAAGTTCTCTTTGCTCTCAAAGCATTTTAGTATCCTCCGTGGCCCTTTGGAATTCACACACTCCAGAAAATATTATCCGGTTGGTTGAACCTTAAGTGTAAGCGAGTTTTAAAAAGGAACGAGCAGAAAGAAAGGCAAGATTTCATGGCATCTTATTTTGGTTATCCTTCCATAGTGTCCTTGTCACATCCAGAATATGGAATGGATTCTCAGGCCTGGCAGCAGATCTGTGAGCTCTGGGAAGAGGAGAGGGGAGGATCCCAGGAGGCAGCTACTGAGCAGTTCCTGCAACCCCCCCACATCTCCAAGACTGTGGTTCAGTTTTCCTTTAAGGGCTGGGGAAATGGCTTCCAAGGGAAAAGGATCCAGAAAGAGATTCTTGCCCAAGTGACCCTGTCCCTTGATTAAGCTGGGGAGTAAATTTTCACATAGGAGGAAGGCACCCAGTGACCAGAGCTGGAGACTGAATTCTACTCTGGTTCTACCATCAGCTGACTGTGTGATCTTGGACTCATCACGTCATCCCTCAGAACTGTCTACTCATCTGTAACAGGTGATGATATAAATTCACAAGGAACACCCAATGCCACTGTGGACATAAGAGCCCTTTGTCAGCAAGAGCACAGATGAGTGGAAGCTCTTCCACCAGGATTCAAAGGGGACGCTAATGCTAATTGCCATGTCAGCCATTTATGCTCCAGATACTGTATTTATATTTTATGTAGGTTACATATTTTATTTAATTCATCTGACAGTCCCATGAGGATCCCTGTTCCCATCTCACAGGTGAGAATAGAGACGCTGAGGGATTAAGTATCTCATCCAAGCTGGTAAGTGATAACCTTTGGTTAGATCCTGAGGCTGCTGACTCTAAACTTAGACGCCTAAGCTGTACCTTATTAAAGACGGAAAATTTTGAGCAAGAAACCTTCTAGTTGAAAGGAGAGTCATGAAGGAAGGGACAGAAGTAGAAAGGTGATAGCTTAATTGGGGAACAAAGGTCATGAGAGAAACTTAAAAACAGATGAAGTGGTGAAAGAGGAGGCTAAAAATCAGGATGACGTGAAACCGTGGAGAGTCTTGAATGGCCTACCGAGAAATTGCCCAGGCAGGGGATGGGAAGCAGGTAGATGCTCCAAGTGCTGAAGAACCGTGGTGGGTCCTCGGTGAGAAAATGGATGGTTGGGCTGATGAATCTAGATTCACAGGAAAATAGCAGCTAATGAGTTAAGGAAGGAAGGTAGGGAAAAAGGAAGGAAAGAGGAATGAAAGAAAAAAGGGAAGGAGGGAGGGCTGTTTCTACAAGGACTCCCAATTATCCACACCTCCTGGTGCTCCTGCTCCTGTGCGACCTCCTCCCTTTGAGTGTGGGCTGCTTTCGTCATTTGCTTCTAAGGAACAGTAACAGTGACAGGATAGCCCTCTTGAGTTTAGGTCACCAAAGACTTTGGCATTTTTCTTTCTTCACCCCCTCTCTCTTGTTCTCTCACTCGTTTTCCCTGATGGAGCAAGTTGCCATACTGTGAGGAATGGAGAAAGCGTATAGGGAAAAAACTGAGAAGGAAGAAAAGGAGGAAAGGCAGGTGAGCAGGAGGAAATGGGGACAAAAGAGGAAAGGGTACATCACCAACTCTTATCTCCAGGGTAGGGAAGGGAGAAGATATTTCCCTGCACACAGATTCCTGAGAACAGGACAAGGTGACCTGTCAGCTAAGATGAAAGTGGTTGCTGAGAACAACATATTCTATGGGAATCCTGTGCAAGGCAGCAGGCATCCAGAGTGTTAGTTAAAAACACAGGCTCCTAAGTCAGACCATGTAGGTTGGAATCCTGTTTTCATTACATTTAAATATGTGTGTCTGTGCGAGAGGACAGAGACAGCTAGCTATCTCCTGGGATCTACTCGTTCCTTCTCCATAATTCATAGAAATCTCAAGGGCTAGGTAGTAAATTGGCAACCTATTGTGTATTCAATCACCCCAAACCTGGTGGCTTAAAATGCCGCTGATTAATAACTATTTTTCATGGTTCCTGTGCATTAGGAATTCAGGAACACCTTGTCTGGGTATTTCTGGTTCAGGGTCTTCTGTATGCAGTGGAGCTACTATGGCCATCTGAAGCTCTCTCTGTGGGCTGTTACTTTCAAGCTGGCTTGCTCACATTCAGACAAGGTGGGGTTCAGTTTCTGTACATGTGGAGCTCCCTGCAAGGTTCTTTGAGCGTCCACATGGCATGGCAGTGTGCTTTCCCCAAAGTGAACAAAACAAGAGACCAAACAGAAGCTGTAATAGCTCTCATGCCTGGTCTGGGAAACACACACTGCATCTTCTGCTGTAATCTGTGGGTCACATGGTGGAGATAGGAGAGGATTACACCAACCATAGCCATCAGGAAGTGGAGATCACTGGAAGCCATCTTGGAGGTGGCTCCCACAGCTGGACGCAAGCCCACCCAGAATAAAGACAATATTTCCCAATAGCCTTTGATAGTCAGGTGTGACCCATGACCAAGTTTTAGCCGATGGAGAGTAAGATGAGATTTGTCCTCAGCGTGAGGGCAAGCCATTCTCCTTTCTTTCCCTTATTTCTAGTGTTTGGGATGTGCACAATGTCATGGCTGAAGCCCAAGGTGCTGTCTTGGACTATGAGGTGGCTGATGTCTGTTGAAGATGTGAGAGGAGCAAATAGAAAGAGCTCCCTGATGATCGTGGAGCTATAGAGAATGCTCTCGACTGCCGAGATTTGCAAAAAGAGAAATGAGCTGCTTTTGCATTTAAGTCATTGTTACTTTCACTTTCATACCACAAAACAGGCAAACCTAGTATTAGAAGCACTAGTATTAGAAGATTGCCTGCTTGCCCTCAACTGTAGTCCTCTTCTCTGTGAAATGGAAGCAGTTCCACAGAGAGGTTGTGAGCAACAAATAATGTATATATGTAAAGTACATGGCACAATGTCTATGTGTGAAGTAGACTTACAGGAAGCACTTAACACATTTTTGAGTTATTATTATCCCCATTTTACAGATGGTAAAACTGTTGGATGACAAAGCCAGCGCATAAGCACAGATATTTCCTCTAAACCTGTTCTCTTAACTATGAAGATACAGTAAGTTGTTCTTTTGGGAAAGGGGGAGGGGTTAGCTGAAAGCAAGGTTATAAAGATGAAAGGTGAATTTGATGGTGAATTTGGAATAGGGGGTGTGAATCTGTGGGCAAGAGTAGCTTGAAATGCTCCTGGAAGAGGAGAGGAAGGAAGAGAGCCAGGGAAGTGAAAGCCTTGTGTCTCCACTCATGGTAGCAGTCTCAAACCTGTTTGGCATCAGAGATTGGTTTTATGGACCAATTTTTCCGTAGTCTGGGGTGTGAGGGATGGTTGTACACATTACATTTATTGTGTACTTTACTTCTACTATTATTACATTGTAATATATAATGAAATAATTGTATGTCTCACCATAATGTGAAATCAGGGGGAGCCCTGAACTTGTTTTCTGCAAGTAGATGGTCCCAGCAGTAGCATCACTACCTCAGCTCCACCTCAGATCATCTGGTGTTAGACTCTTACATAGAGCACTCAACCTAAATCCCTCATGTGAAAAGTAGGGTTCGCCATCTTATGAGATTCTGATGCTGCCACTGGTCTGACAGGAGGCCAGAGCTCAGGCGGTGGTGAGAGCCATGGGGAGCAGGTGTAAATAGAGATGGAATTTCACCTGCTGTGCACCCAGTTCCTAACATGCCAGGAACCTGTACCAGTCTGCAGTCCAGAGTGGGGATATCAGACTTAGGGGGACCTGTTATCAAGCTCAGTTTTACAACCCTGGTATGTTCAGAGGACTTTTTTTCCCCTAGTTATTTGGTTCTTGATTCTGCCTCCCAAATGCCCTCCAAGACTGGATGTGGAGAGGCACCGGAACTGTAAGTTGGATGTGACTTCCTATTGACTTGACTCTTTGCCAGCGCTCATAACCAACCCTGAAATTGGTCTTTTCACCCTTGTTTGGATGATCAGGTATAAATATACATTTTAATTATTTACACAATTAAGTCAGCGATTTGCTGCTGATCCGATATGTTTGACAATATTTTGGTGCCATCTGTTTCCTAATTGGACTTAATCTTCAAAAGATGTTACCAAAATAGCCACCAAATAATTACAAAAAAAAAAAAAATCAAGCCACACAAAACAAACCCTTCACTTCTCTGAACAGCTTTCATGGGTACACATAAACACATACGACACAATTTATCCCACCATTAATAGCAGTTTTAGGCATTATGTGTGTATGTGTAAACCGATGGATTATGTTATATATTAAAACTACTTAGATAATTTAGGGAAATTGGCCTATATTGGCCCCAGGGGACAGGCTGAAGAGCAAATGCTTTGCATGACCTCAGATAGGTTAATTTCCTTCTCTGGGTCTTATCTCCAAAGTGCATATAACCCTGGGCCCTGTCTGTACTGCACGTCTTCTTCACTGCCCACTGCCTCTGTCTCATAGACGCTGCTCCACTGTTGGGTATATTTTATTACTAAAAGGTCCTTCTTGAAATATGGGCTAGATGCCTCAGTGAGGGCTAACTTTCCCTGGGACCTTGAGTTGTTTCTTTCCCTTCTCTGAGTCTGAAGTTCATTATTCTGTGAAATAGAAGTGATAATGTCCAACATTAATTACATAACCTTGTTCTGCTGGGCAGCCTTGTCATGTAAAATAGCATTTGGGTTGTGAAATCAAAAAACCTGGGTTGGAATTCCTACATCACCACTTTCTTATCACAGCCCCTTGAGAAAGTTGGTTAGTCTCCCCTAGCTTCAGTTTCCCCTTCTATAAAATGGGGTTCCTGAAGGTACTTTCCTCCTGGGAATACCGGAAGTTTAAATAAGAGAGTGCCCCTAAAGTATATGATGTACAGCAAGCTCTCAGTTGAGATTAATTGTCATTATTATAAGATTGCTTTAAGAGTTTCATTTGAAAATCTTCTTTGAAGGACTGCAAAAAAATAATGGATTCTTTCTTTTTTCTTTTATTCATTTTCTCCAAGTACATTTTCTCAAATTGTACACCAATTTAGAAATATTTTTCTGTGGACTTAAACAATTTATTCACACACACCTTGTAGGTAAAAAGCAAGGCACAGAATATATATGTGGCTTATGTAGGTAGAGACTTTAAAAACTGTGGTTTTTCCACAAATCTAAGAGAGCTCTTACAGTCCAAAAAGACTTCATTTCTGTTGGTGAGAAAGTCATTGTCACAGAGACACCTTGTCTCATCTTCAGCTTTTATGGCTCAACTGTGAAAGGTAGTTAGTCTCCCCTAGCTTCACTCTCAATTGAGAGTGGTAAAATATTATTTTTCACACAAAAATAATATTTAGACAATTAAGTTCACAAACTTTTCCTAAAAAAGTGGTACATACCTCACTGATGAACGCCACTAGGGTCACTTTTGAGGGATCTCCCTTGGCCATCTGGTGGCCATATGCCAGTCAATAATGAGACATGTGGCACTTTTTCTAGATGAGTTCATGAACTGAATTGTCAGACCTCGTACGTGTTTCCCCTCACTCCTTAGTTCCTCTGAAAAGAATGAATTATTAATTATTAAATTATTGGTTTTGAGCCCAAAATATGTACAAGGCAGTGTCCTAGGACTGAGAACACAGCGGTGAGAATGTGGTCAAGACTCCTTCGTTGCTTCTGATGTGCCCATTCTAATGGAGGACCCATGTGTACACACACACGTGCACATGCATGCACACGTGTTCCTCATGTGATGTCACGTACTAAGCCAGGGCTGCGGTTTAGTATGCAGGAATGAGGTTGAGTTGCATTTTCAACAGAGAGGTAAGGGAGGAACTTTATGAACAGGCACTATTTGAAGGACTTAATTGAAGCAAGGGAATGTGCGTGTGGATATCAGGGAGAGGGTGCTCCAGGCTGAGGCCACGGCAAATGTGAAATCCACCAGGAGTGACAGGCTTGCTCACAGGAGAACCTCAAGAAGGCCAACCCAGCTGGAGCTGAGGAAGAGGAGGGGGAAGGAAATGAGGTCAGTGGGACAGCCAGGGACCTGACCTATGGGCCTTGGGTGGGGGGGACGTAGGACTTTATTCCACACAGTTGTCAAGCCTCTGCAGGTCCTTAACATGGGAAGGGCATGGCTGGATTTATGTTTTGATTCCTGTATCAAGAATAGACAGTACAGGCAGAAATAGAAGGGGAGAGTCCAGGCTGGTGGCTACCCTGGGGCATTCATGTGAGATGATGAGCATTTCAACCACAGGTATGGGGGAGACGGAGGAGTGAGATTGATTAAAATTTGGATGTGGTTTAAAGGCAGCTTCAACCGGATTTGCTAATAGATTGGTGGTAGTGGGGTGTCAGGGACATGAGAGGACTCGGGTGTGACTCTCAGGTGCTTAACCTCAGCAGTTAGGGGAGCTCAGTGTTCATTCCTGAATTGCAGGATGCTAGGTGAGGAGCAGAGTTCTATTATTTACTTTTTGTCTAATTTTTGGATAGGATCAAAGGTTTCACTTTGGACATTCTAAGTATGTCTTACATGGGTAATGTGGATTCATCACCTCATAGATGCTATTGAAGTCAAGGTCCTCAGTCTGGTCACTGCGTAGTAATGATGTAACAGTAATTTAAAAATGGGCTGAAAGTCTCCCACCTGGGGTACTCCAGTATTTAATGGAGAGGAAGGTGCCCAGGAGCCAGGAAAGGAGGCTGACGAGTAACCAGGAATGTGGGAGAAAAGTCTGACAGCTGGGCTCGTTAGTTTCCTGGGGCGCCTTAACATAAGGTGACCAGACGTCCCACTTTTGGTGGGACAGTCCTGATTTTTTACAGTTTGTCCCAATTTTTGGAAAGAATGCATGACAAGCTAGGGAACGGCAGGAAAATGGGAAGGGAATTTTTGGCTGCTAAAAAGGTTAATGTAACTCCATCTGGGAATGAAGAGGTTAATGTAACTTCATTTGGAAATGAAAAGGCTAATGTAAACTCCCTACTCCCCTCCTGGGCAACTCCTTTGAGCCACAGGCTCCGCCCTATACATACTTTAAAAAAATGTATTATATTTGTAAATTATACTTACGTTGAAATTAAAAATATATATATTACAATACTATTTTTGCGTTCTATGAAAATTTTTGTTGCTCCAGATAGATCAAATTTTTGCAGTGGGGCGCAGGGTGTGCCTTGGGGCCCAAGGGACTTGCTGAGGGGAGCTGGGAGGTGAGGCTGGGCGTCTGGGTTACAGGACTCTGGTTTTGAAAGCCATTTTCTCCCAGAATTTGCAGGCTGAGTGGTAAGTGCGTGTCCTCTCCGATGGGTGCCTGGAGGCCTGAGGGGACCTTCCCTGCGGGGGCTGCAGGAACAAGTAAGAGCAAGGTCAGCAAGGAGGCTGCCCGAGGAGGCCTCCCTCCCTGGGGGCTTCCAGAAACCGGAGAAGAACCGTCACCTCAGTTCAGGAAAACCTTTCCTGACCCTGCTCAACCCTGGGGGCAACTCACAGGGGGTAACTAAGGTGGGTGAGGTGGAGGAGTGGGAGGGTCTGAGCGCCCCACCCTTCCCAGCTGGCCGCAGCCCCAGGTGGGGAAGGAGGCTGGGCGCTGAGTCCCATCTGATCGCGCTTTGGGCGGGGCACATTCGGATCACCCAGTCCAAACCGCCCTTGATGATTGGGAGAGGCCCTAGGAGGTCGTACTGGCTTCACAGGAACTATAGCCCCCCGCCCCCATCCGCAGCCCAGAGGAGCGATGGGGCCTGCCCAGAGCAAGGAAGGGCGAGGGCCGAAGGGAGAAAGGTCTGAATGAAGTCACATCTCTGCGTCCTACATGGCCAGCAGGCTGGGGGGGGTGAGGTGGGGTCACTCCCGGGGTGAGGACTCAGTAGTGGGATGGACAGAATTCCCGGGTGGGTTTGGGAATCTGGACGGGAGAAAGCGTCATTCCTGCTGGCCAGCGGGGCCCTCCAGCTCCCCACACCTGGAAGGGTGGAGTGCGTTGGAGTCTACAATCAGGCCTGGCCCTCCTCACCACTGTCCACCCTACCCTGCACTGGAACAAAGCAGGTGGGAGACAGAAACTGGTCCTGAGTGGCCCTCTCCTACTGTGCCTGAGATGACCCCGAAGGGATGTGTGACAGCCTCTGTTCATCCATGCTCAGTGCAGTCTCTGGAAAGATCTACATTAAATGCTTTGGGGGATGGGATTGTGAATAATTTTCATTTTAATCTTAAATGTTAATATTTTTACATAGAATATGTATTACCTTGACTAAAAACAATAAAATTTATGTTAGAAGTGTCTTTCTATAGCGACATAAGATACCTTGTTACCACTTTTATTTTCATCTTCTTGTATAGGTTTGCCTTTTACTTTGAAATCTTTACTCCAACTCTAACGTACTTTGGTGTAAGGTGATGTCCTGCCTGTATTTTTTCAAAGTGTTCAGCCACATCCCAGTAGCAGTTAATCCAGCCCTCCCTCTGACATCTCAGCCTTTCTTCCTGTTCCCCCTGTTTCTCTGTTCTGTCTCCAGTATCACAAGCACACCAGTTAGACATGGGAGGGTCAGCTTCTGGGATGCTTCTCCTGTTCATGTGTCTGCTTGAAGGATCACACCATATGATTGTGCATTTTGATACCTTCATTATCTGGTAGCATCAGATCACAGTCCTTGTGGCGACATGTATGCCTCCATGTAAACTTTGGGACCACTCTGTAGACCTTGAATTTTATGTCACAATAATTTAAGAAGAATGAACGTGCTTGAACTATTTAGGACTTCCATTCAGGGACATGGATCTTTCTTTATATGTTTAACTTCTTTAATGTTTATTGTCCCTTTAATTTTTTTCCTCTTTGAGTAGTGACTGCAGGCTTCTGAAGGAAAAAAAGAAAAGTCCTTGACCAAAGAAAAATACGATGCTAATTAAAATCTATTTTAAAAATAGCAATAGGGGGCAGTGCCTGTGGCTCAGTGGGTAGGGCGCTGGCCCCATATACCGAGGGTGGCGGGTTCAAACCCAGCCCCAGCCAAACTGCAACAAAAAAATAACTGGGCGTTGTGGTGGGCGCCTGTAGTCCCAGCTACTCTGGAGGCTGAGGCAAGAGAATGGCCTAAGCCCAGGAACTGGAGGTTGCTGTGAGTTGTGTGATGCTATGGCACTCTACCGAGGGCGATAAAATAAGACTCTGTTTCTACAAAAAATAAATAAATAAATATAGCAATAGGGAAAACACTATTTAGGTAAATGAGGGCAACTAAAACGATACTCAGAGGGCAAAGCCTCAAATACTTTCAATAGTGAATAAGAAAAACTGAAAACAAAGAATTCAATTTTAAAAGTCTTCAAAAAAACAAAACAAAACAAAAACAGAGCTAAAGAAAGAGGAAGCAAACAATATCCCTAAAAGGTAATTAACAAAAGAAAAAAAAAAACCCGAATCTCAGAAGAAATGATGAACAAGCCCGAGATTGTTACCTCGTGTAGCTGTATCAGCCACTTGTCTGTCCCACCAGTTTCTGCCCCCAGTATTCTGAAGCTCTGTTATTAGGATTGTTGATGTCTTCTTGGAGAACCATGCGATGCTGTATTTTCTACCAATAATATCCCCTTCCAGTGCTTTTCAATGCTCATGTTGTATCCAGTTTTTGATTAGAATTTTCATAGTTGATCTTCTCCATCTTCCTGCTCTTTCTTGTGGATGTTGCAGAGATAGCATTGAGTTGGGTAAGGTCTGGTGATTTAAATACACCAGAATAATAATTTAACCCATGGCAAAACCAAAGGAAACAAGAGAAAGCAAAGTTAAAAAGAAATTAACAAAACAATGTCAGTTTACAATCTGAGAAAACTTCATCTTAGGAAGAGTTCGCCTGCCCTGTAGGGAAAGTGCCGGTAGAACCAAGAGAGTGATAACTGGTTCACAAGGACAAAATTCTTTCTCTTCTAAGAATTTTAGGAAGGGCATTTTAAAATAGGTATGAGTGTTTAGGAATGAATACCTAGGGTGACTCATAAGGTATTTCCTTGACGGCTTTTGCTCAAGTTATCTTTTTCCTTTTTGCCCTCACCACCCCTTATCAGAGTGCATAATTTCTTTAAATTGTTGTACCATTCTATCACGCATTGTTATGACTTTTAAAACCACAAATCATTTATACAAAGTAATTATACTATCTTCTGCCCATCCTCCATCCTCATCTCAAAATTTCATGATTTTTCTAAACCATTCTTTCTGAAGTTTTCATATCTTTCTCCTAAGTTCTGTTTTATTTTGTCTTGACAGCACCCATCTCTAACATGCTCGGTTTCTACAGACTTACTTTGCTCATTCCCTGTCTTGCCCACATTAGAGCATAGCTCCACAAAAGTAGAGATTCTTGTTGGTTTTGTTCACTGATGTATTCCTAATGCCTAAAACATTGCCCAGCATACAGTAGGTACTTAATATATATTTGTTAATAACAAGTAAATGAGTTTCTTGGGATGAGAAGTTATTTAAATTGGGATATAATAAAGAACATATCTGGTCTTTATTGCTGGTTCCTGGCACAGAGCTTCAAAAACCTTTGGACTTGGGGCGGCACCTGTGGTTCAAAGGAGTAGGGAGCTGGCCCCATACCGGAGGTGGTGGGTTCAAACCCAGTCCCAGCCAAAAACAAAAAACAAAACAAACAAACAAAAAACCCTTGGACTTTCCTGAGTTGGTAGCTGGTTAATGGGACGTGCAGGCAGCTCCTGGCAAATGAAGTGGGGACAGACCCGTGGAAGATTTTGACCTAATCTGTGGGGTCAGAAACACAGGTAGTAACAGAATTACAGTAACGTACGCCTACTTGGGTTGAAAACAGATAATTATTTAAGTGGAAAAAATAAGTTGATTTAAAAACTGTTGAGTAACAATGGCAGGTGGATAGACGAGCAAAAGAAAACACTAATAGGAGCGGCCCCCAGAGCTGAGAGTGTGGAATAGCCCCTACGGGACTTCTGCAGTTGTCTTTACAGAAAGAATACATATGCGTTCCTCACCTCTGTTTCCTGGCACTTAGCTCCTGAAACCCTGGAGTTTCCAAAATGCTCAGTGTCTTTTGCATGAAGTGTGACTGGCTGCAGGGCCTCCAGGAGAGCCTCAGGGTGGGCTGGTTGCCAAGGAAGGAACCTGCAGGTAGAAGGAACTTTCAATCAATCCCACCCCTGGTTCCAGGGAAGAGAGAGGGGCTGAAGGTTGATCGTCAGTGACCAACGATGTAATCTGTTACATCACTCTAAAACCCCAGGAAGACCAGGTTCAGAGAGCGCTGGTTGGAGAACAAGATCACATCCAAGTGCACAAAGGGTGGCATACCCCAGCTCTGCGGGGACAGAGCCCTGGGCCATGTTAAACCTCCCCTGAGGCATCTCTTCACCTGCCTGTACATTGTATACTTCAAAATAGCCTTTGAAATAAATTGGCAATAGTAAGTAAAAGATTTCCCCGAGGTCTTTGATCTGTTCTGGCAAATTATCAAGTGTGGGCCCCTCGATTCATAGCTGTGGGTCAAAGCACAAATAAAGCAACCTGGGCTTTGGATAAATCTCTGAAGTGGAGGCATCTGGGGGTCTGAGCCCTTGCCCATGGGGTCTTGGTGCTGTCTCTGGGGAGAGAGGGTCGGAATTGAGTTAGACTATGGGATGGGGGTGGGAAGACTGATGCACATCTGACGTCAGAAGTAAAATACTAGGTGTACCCAGTGAGAAAATAATAGGAGAAAAAAGTTTGTTTTTTCCCTTATAGACTAGTGATCAATACAATAAAAATAGAAGTCTCTAATTTACTGACTGCAGCCTGTTAGCAATATAAAGGCTTTGTCTGTAAGAGGAATAATTTTTACAGCACTGGAATGAGTTAAGTAGTATTTTTCTGCAGACAGAGGACATGTACAAACGCAAACCACATTCAACTCTATGCTGATAGATTCGAAACCTTCAGTAACTGCAAGATTTCATTTTAAAAATTACAAATGATCAAAATTGTCTCAAGAAAAGGCAGGAAGGGATCAGAATAGATCAGAAACCATGAAAGAATTGGATACATTTATCGAAAAGCTTATACAACCCTCAGTGACAACTCTGAAGTTTTGATGGATAGTTCTTTTCTTTTTCTTTTTTTCAAATTTTGAGGGAATGGGAGGCTGAGGCAAGAGAATCGCCTAAGCCCAGGAGCTGGAGATTGCCTTGAGCTGTGTGATGCCATGGCATTCTACCGAGGGCGATAAAGTGAGACTCTGTCTCTACAAAATAATAATAATAATAATAAATAAATAAAAATGTTGAGGGAATGGGTGATTTCTCAGGTATAGAAACATTCAGTGAAATTGTCACTGAAATTAGGTATGGGAGTTGTTTCTCTCCTTGTTTAGTCTGGGTCTATTATCTTTTGTTGTTCAAATTCTTGACTGTTCTTCTGTCCCAGGCTACCTCTCCACAAGGGCATCAGAGTAATAGAATCCTAATAAACGGATTTATTTTAAAATGTGTAAATACACAAGAAATGCATTATTATTTTTGTGAGAAAATAAGGGGAAAATATAGGCATTATAGAAGTCTTTGGTCCTAGAGATGTTCTGTGTACCCAGTCCTGTGGCCAACAGCTGGGCCTAGAGGTTTACTGTGTACCCAGTCCTGTGGCCGACAGCTGGGCCTAGAGATTTACTGTGTACCCAGTCCTGTGGCCAACAGCTGGGCCTAGAGGTTTACTGTGTACATGGTCCTGTGGCCGACAGCTGGGCCTAGAGGTTTACTGTGTACCCAGTCCTGTGGCCGACAGCTGGGCCTAGAGGTTTGCTGTGCACACGGTCCTGTGGCCGACAGCTGGGCCTAGAGGTTTGCTGTGCACACGTTCCTGTGGCCGACAGCCACACACCATGAGGCTCATGCTGTTCTGACCACAACAAGAAAGAAGATATTAAAGTTCATGAAAGCATTAAAATAAGTCTTTATTGACTTCAGGTATTTAAGGAAATAACTTTATTTTGAAAAACAACTGTGTGTTTTTACTTCTAAGATATAAAAAATACGTGCCCAGTAATCAAACGAGGTTTGGTTTTTTACGTGGGAGGGGAGAGATAAAGAGCGCTGCTGCTGCAGAGTATCTTCCTCATTCCGAGGGCCTTCAGGACGTGGGTGGGAGTAGCAGGTGTGGGCCATGTGCTTTAAGGGGAGTCTGTGTGGTTTCCTTTGTACAGAGCTTATTTCTTTGTTTTGTAGTTACACTATGTCTAAATTGTCCTGATCTTATTTTGCCTGCTTTTCCTTTTGATATATATATAAAAGTCATGGGAAATTTTGTTTATTGGTATCCCAGCTAAGGGGAAAAATATTTTGATTAGATGTTTGCTTCGATACTCATTATAGGCCTCAAGAGAAAATATACAAAGGAACAAAATATACCCACAGTACCCCACTTGCCTAAAAGATGTCCACCCCTCCGTCCCTGGCAGAGCCCATGAAGCCTTGGTTACAGTTCTAGAAAAATTCTCAAAGGTCTGCTGTCTCCTACTCACCCCAATGTGTTGTATAAGTTCAGGTCTTTGAAGAATCCCACCTTTCAGAGAACGAACTGAGATTAGCACATGAAATATCTGGCATGGTGTAAAAGAGGATGCGAAAAAGGGACTTTTCTGATGTCTCCATTTGGGATGAGGCCACAGTGCCAGTGACATACCTTTCGGCCAGATGCTGGGCTACCTGTGACAGAGACTCCCGCCCTTCCCTGCCTGTCCTGCTTTCTCCTGTCCCCTGTGGAATGGCACCATGACCAGCTCTAGACCGCTGCCCAGGCGTCTCTGGAGCCGGGATCGTGTGGTATAGCCACACAGGGAGACCTCATCCCAGTAGCCTGTCCCTTTTTTTGCCTTTACCCATTTTTACTGTTTGTAATAGAATTGGAAAGCTAGAGTTCTGTGACAGTCCCAAGGACACGAGAAAGAGAGGCCGACCTTTGAAAAGGCAGAGTAGGAACTCCACAGAGGAACCCATGACCTCACTCACGGAGGTGCCTGGCCAGCTGCAGAGCTCCTCCCTCAGGTTCTCGTCTGTGAGAGGAAACTCACTCTGTAAGGTATTCAGACCACTGTTTGGGGGACCCCGCAGACACAGCTAAGCACTGTTCCTAGGGAACACAGCATCCGGGCTGCATCGGCAAAGGCCACCAAAGGGAGAGCTAGGAACTGACCATAGGGTGGGGACTCTTGGGATGGTCTGCCACTTTCTGTCCCCTCGCCAAGGGAGGAGCTTCAAGGGGCAACTCTGGGCACCCTTTCTGGACTTCACAGCTCATGGCCATCAACCTCACTCACACTCACACTTTTCTGGGGGAGAAGCTGGGATCAGCCGAGCAAGAAAGTGTCATGCAGGCCCCAGTAGGATCCTGTAAGGAGAAGCCAGACTGGGTCACCTGGAACAAGATTCTGCCCCAAAGAACCACTTGCAAAGGTGAGTGACCCAGTCAGCCTAAGTGGGGCAGAAGGCCAAAGTGAGAAGATGCAGAGAGAGAGAGGGAGGGAGTGACCCCACATGGATTCCCTCAGGCCTGCAGGCTGCCAGGGAGGCCCTGAGGAGAGTGACTCAGGCATTCACGAAAGGAAGGCCCCATCTTAGGGTGCTCTGGCTGCTGGAACAGAACACTACAGACTTGGGGGGGGGCTTATCAACAACAGGAATGTCCCTCTCACAGTCCTGGGGGCTGGAAGTCTCAGACCAGGGTGCCAAGGGGCCAGGTTCTGGCAAGGGCCCTCCTTTGATTGCAGATGGAGGACTCCCAGACTTCCGACTTCCCATTGTAGCCTCACAGGGAGGACAGAGGGCTAAAGCACTCTCTGGGGCTTTTTTTTTTTTAGACTGAGTCTAACTGTGTCACCCTCAGTAGAGTGCATCACAGCTCACAGCAACCTCAAACTCTTGAGCTTAAGTGATTGTCTTGCCTCAGCCTTCCAAGTAGCTGGGACTACGGGTGCCTGCCACAATGCCTGGCTATTTTTTGTTATAGCTGTCATTGTTGTTTAGCTGGCCTAGGCTGGGTTCGAACCCACCAGCCCATGTATATGTGGCTGGCGCCCTAACCACTGAGCTATGGGCGTGGAGTCTAGAGATGAGGTCTTGATCTTGCTCAGGGTGGTCTCAAATGCAGAGCTCAAATAATCCACCCACATTAGCCTCCCAGAGTGCTAGGATTACAGGCATGAGCCACCGCACAGGCCTCTGATGCGTCTTCCTTAAAGGCACCCTTGAGGCCTCCACCTTCACACCCTAATCACCTCTCAAAGGCCCCACCTCCTAATCCTGGCAACTTGAGGGGCAAGACATGAATGTAGTGGAACGGGGCACAAACTTGGGTTTATAGAGGCATAGTCAGGGCTCATGACCTGGCAGCACCGTGATCACGGAAGTCACCATCCTCAACCATGGGTGACCTGGAGCCACAGGATCTACCACGTGAGGGGGTGATTCGGGAGCAGGAGAGAAAACTGTGACACTTTCCCTCCCCCCACAATAGGCCTCTCTGAGATAACAGCTGGAGAAGCAAAAGGTTTTAATCAGGTAAAAGTCTGGACTCTTGATATTGGACCAGAGCAGACTTTTCTTCTTTGTTGGAGATCAGAAAGGTTGTAAGCTTGCCTGCGATTCAGTGAGGTAGGGAAGAATATTTCCCATGGCCTGGGGAAAGGGCAGTGGTGACAAAGCTGCTTTCTACCTGCCCTCCCAGCAGAGCTTGTTTAGTGACAGGATTAGAAATGGAAAGGGGGTTGGCAGGCAGGGGGGTGAATTCCTCCCACTTGTGGCTGCCTCTCAGTGTCCTGGGGTTTCTGTTTCCTTGGAAGCAGAGGAATCAAAGCACTCTGCTGTCAGTGAGGGAAGGCATCCCCAGTTTTGGCAGGCCATCAGATAAGAACACACATACAGAATAAAATAAAAGTCACCTGGATTCTGCTTCTCATAGATAACGTTTTGTGTCTGGTCTTTTATATTTGATAACTGGGCAATGATGACACTTTTTGTTGTCTCAGAGATGTGTCTCCAAAATTTGAAAAACTGGCACTAGACAGTCCTGTGCAGGATTTAACAATAGCCAAGTGGATGCATCTTCCTCACCCACCACCTCTAGCTTGGAGAAGACGAGAGTGGCTCGACAGAGGACAACACTGTCTGCAGGAAACACTTAGACGAGGAGGGCATGCCACTGCTCCTTCCTTCACTCCCCACAGCCAGGGAGTGCATGACCCCTTTCTGGGTCAAATGTGAGGGCAGCCCACAGGAGCCCACAGGGTCACTGCGAAGCTGAGTGGCACAGTAAGGGCCACTAAGCTCTCGATCCATGACTGGATGTCTGATGCCCCAGGGAAGCTCATGCTGCTCTTGGATGGAAGCATCAGCTGGTTCTTGGGAGAAACTTGTGTCTCTAGGAGTTCAGGGGCTGATCAGCATGAAGGTGGGTGCCTGACTGTCCCCAGAAGCTGCCTGGTGACGCTCCCTTCAGTGGCTAGGGATTGGGACTAGGAAAGTCACCTACAGGTGCGGTCTGTAGGGGTAAGGGTGTTTGATGTCAGTGGACTCCAGAGTGTAGGTCCAGCGATGAACCACCTCCGAAGGACCCCAGCCCAAGGCCTGCCTGCTAGCCAGGTGTGTCCCTTTCCAAAAGAACTGTGGGCATACTTCTGGGGGACAGGAGTGAGAACAGTGGCAAGACACCAGGGGCACTGATTGTTGAGTCAGAACATGATGCATCGGGGTCCTTGTGGAGGTGTCTCTAAAGATCTCACAAGGGAGCAGCTGGTGACAGTCAGTAGAGAACCACAATGGCGCCAGCAAAGGGAAAGGCCTCTGTCCCTCTCCTTTGTGTACTGGAATCCAGGAGTATGGAGCAGGAGGTGCAGACTGTGCCCTCCCTCCACCCTGTGGCTGGTCCTGGGGCCTGGCTGGGGAAGGAGGTGCTCCAAGCTGTGCCTGCAATCCAAGGGCCACTGAGGCTGCCTGGAGTTTCTGAACACAAAGATGAGCTGTTTCTCATTACTGAAAGTGAGCAGATGTGGCCGGGGGGGCGGGGGGAGACCTGAGGATCATCTGAAAGGGGCTGGGGCTGCGTGCCACCATCCCCAGCAGTGCAGACCCCAGTCCCATGGGCACGAGGTGACTCTTCCTCAAATGATGAAGGAAAAGCTGATGTCTGGGGTTTTGCATTTGACTTAACGACAATATATTGTGAACATTTTTCCATACAGGTAAACGTCTATGGCTTCATTGTCAAGGCCTAATGGACTAATTTATTTGATTCCCTAAAATAAATTGGATATTTGGAAGAATTAGTTTTTATTCAGCCTAGAAACTCAGACCAGCAGCCATCACACCAGAGTCTAACAAAAATTAGAAGTAAAATGTGGATATCGGTTTCTGTAATTTTTATTTAACATTTCCCTGCAGTTTCTAGGTGCTTCAATTACATGTGAACCATAAATAAAGATAACGTTCTTACAAGTGAAGAAACGAAATTATAATTATTTGCAAATGATATGTTTATATATCTATGCTTCCCAAGAGTATCAAAGAAAAAATAACTAGAAATAATTAAGAGGCGTCAGCCTAAGTACACTTTTTCCTAAGTGAATAGATTTTCTGTATAAGTAACCAGTACCATTAAAAAAGAACTCATTTATATAAGGACAGAAAATATTTAAATATCTGAAAGTATCATTTACTGCAAATTTTGAAGACTTATAAAGAAATTTTTACTCAATCTCTCTGAAAAGAAAATCAATGGAGAACTTTATTTCCGGATAAGAACACTTAATATATTTTTAAAAATGTTGTGACAACTAAGCTCGTGAAAAGATACTCAATGTCATACATGGTTAGGAAACTGCAAATGTGTACGATAGGGACACACCACGACCTACCTATCAGGACGACTAAAATCCACAGCCCCCTGTGCTAGTGAGGAGGAGACCACAGAATCTCCACTCAGTGGGCTGGGAATGCAGGACCGGGCGGCCACTGGTAGATGCTTTGGCATTTCTGACAAAGCTAAACACTTAAACATACTGTTCCTCTATCATCCAGCAATTCAGCATTCCTAAGTTTTGTTATTTGTTTTTGTTATTGAGCAGGGTCTCACTCTGTTGCCCAGACTAGAGTGTAGTGGTATCATCACAGCTCATAGCAACCTCAAACTCCTGGGCTCAAGTGATCCTCCTGTCCCAGCCTCCTGAGTAGCTGGGACTACAGGTATGCACTACCATGCCCCACTAATTTTTTTTTTTTTTGCAGTTTTTGGCTGGGCCTGGGTTTGAACCCACTACCTCTGGTATATGGGACTGGTGCCCTACTCCTCTGAGCCACGGGCACTGCCCCCCTACTAATTTTTTTTATTCTTTGTAGAGATGGCGTCGCACTGTTGCTCAGGGTGTTGTTGAACCCCTGGCCTGAAGTGATCCTTCCCCCTCAGCCTCCCAGGCTTGAGTCAGCGTGCCCAGCCACTCTTAGGTCCGTGTATTCACCCACATTATTTGAACACTTATATCCATCCACACAGAAATTCTGATACTGCTACCCATGTGTTCTGGGACTCGACAGTGATGGTGGCTCCTGATGGTGGGGGCAGCTTTCTCACTGCTGGAGGGGAGGCTACGAGTATGCAGGGGTGGGGCTGGCATAGCCCGTGGGGCAGTGGGTTAGAGCTGGAGACATCAGTGTGAATGAGTTGGGTCCAGCTTGATGCAGGTGCAGATGGGTGTAGGCAGAGACGCACTGGCCTGTGGACAGATGATGTGTGTGCACGTGGGTGTGGTACGCATGGATCTCCTGCTCTATCGGCTGAGCGGCCCTTGAAACAGTGACAGATGTCCCAGTAGCAACAAGTGTTATCTAGGGCCCAGATTTTGGTTTCTAATATTTTAGAAGGAACAAAGACTCCTTGAGGAATGGCTGGTTCCAGTACTGGGGCAGGAAATATAGAAGCTGAGCTTAGAGTATACAGTGCCAGGAAGTAAAGAAGTGCTAAAAACAAAACCCAAAACCCTGTGGGGGGGGGGAAGTATTTAGAAGGACACAGGAGCTGAATGAAAAGAGTTTCCAATGGCCAATGCTGAAAAATGCAAACAACAAAATAAGCAATGTAGAAGTGAAACATAACTAAAAAATGGGCTACAAAATAAATATCTCTAAGTCCATATTGATATAAATGATTGATTGCATAAATAGATAAATAAATGGGAGGGGAATGCAAATCTCCTGTACCGAAGAATTCAGGATAACTTAGGTAGATGCTCCTCTCTCAGGAGGTGCAGTGAACCTCCACCCTTAGAAGGGGGCTGCACGTAGGGACTTCTACAGAGCATGGTAGACCAGGGGAAAAGAGCAGCTAACTCCACAGTGGGGAGACCTCAGTCCGGTGGTCCGGGCCAACAGCAGTTAGTGGTAAATCATGCTGATAGCAGGTGCCTTCAGTGTGATACGATGATAAGATTACTTACCTCCCCAAATATAAAATCCCGGTCTATTCATGAGGAAAACACCAGACACATCTCAATTGCAGGACATGCTACAGAACATGTGGTTAGTATTCTCTAGAACTGCCAAGGGTGTCAGAAATAAGGTGAGTGTGAGAAATTGTCACAGCCAGGAGGAGCTTACGGAGGACGAGAGGATGTGCTGTGATGTGGCATTCTGGACTGGATCCCAGGCCACAAAACTGGAAAAACTAAGGACCCAGGCCTGCAGGTGCATAGCTGTAATCTGAGAGACTTAGAGCCTGCGGCAGGAAGATCACTTGAGGCCAGAAAGTTGAGACCCTCCTGAGCAATATAGTGAGACCCTGTCTCTTAAAAAAAAAAAAAAAAAAAACCCTGAGGAAATTAGAACCAAGGATACCAAGTATGGGCTTTGGCTAATAATAATGTATCGATATTGGTTCATTAATTATAGTAAATATAAGGTAATTGTAACTAACGTAAATAGGAGACTTAGGTGCAGAGTACATGGAAATTCTCTCTACTATCTGAGCAATGTTTCTATAAATATACAACTGTTCTAACGTTAAACACTTATTAAAATTTATAAAATATATGTTACCTGTTCTTCAACCAATTTACTAATTTTAATGTCATTTAAGATCCCCAGTAGAATTCTTTTCCAAAATAAAAAATTGAGGGGTGGCACCTGAGGCTGGGAGCCAGCCCCATATGCTGGAGGTGGTGGGTTCAAATCCAGCCCTGGCCAAAAACTGCAAAAAAAAAAAAAAATTGAACACACAAAAAATACAGATTTTTCTTTTTTTTTTGCAGTGTTTGGCCAGGGCTCAGCTTGAACCTTCCACCCCTGGCATATGGGGCCGGCACTCAACTCCTTTGAGCTACAGGCGCCGCCCCAATACAGATTATGTTTAAAAGAGGAACGTTAGCTAGGTAAATTTTGGGATGAATTTCTGTGAGTGACATTAAAACACACAGAAGCACAACCTTGAAACAATGCGAGTCTGATATGAAAACAGAGATGGGACGCAGAGCCTGACCTAGAAACAGAGGCAGGGCTTACAGAGACATCCTCTACCGAGACGGCTGTTCTGATGGAAGAAAAAATGAGAGTATTGTCATACTTGCCGGTGTGTCGGGGATACGGTCATACAGAAAGACTAGTGTTTCATTTTATTTTTATTTTTAACCTCAGGTGCAGAGGGCATTAGTCGCAGTCCTCGGATCACGGCCAGCTCCCGCCCTCACTCCATGCAAGGCTCTTTCCAGTCATCCTCTGTCTTTCCTTCACCCTTCATCCTCTCTCTCTCCCCCAGCCGCACCCACTCCCAGGGGTTTGGTTCTTTAGAAAAGCAAAGACTTTTGAGCAACAGTTGGTATTGTTTTACATATGTATTTTCAACTTCACCCAAATGGCTATATAATTGTACTTCTTTTCTATTTTTACCCAGCAGTATTTACGAGGATGAACCATATTGCTGTGTTGTGTTTCTGTGCTTTGGACGGCCGTGCAGGATGGCACCCACGTCCACCAGACGCTTCTCCCTACCTAGCAATGAGCACATGGGATTCTCCAGCTTTGCCACTTCCCTAAACACTGTGATGAGAGTGCCTCCTGGTTCGTGTTTCTCGAGCATGCTACCAGGAGGGTGGGTTTCCAGGTCACAGGGCTTCTGGAACCTTGTCTCACTGAGCACTGCCAGTGTGCCCTTCAGAATCACACGACGGTTCTCACTCCAGCCGGGAGTGCACAGGGCTTCCATTACCCACATTCTCTCCAATATTTGTATGATCTAATTTCCTCATTTTTGCCCATCAAATGAGTGCGTAGCTGCATCTCACTGACAGGATGTTTTAATTTAATTACTGAAAAGGTTGGGTGTTGCTCCCTCTCCCTGTCCTCTCTCCCAGCTGTCCATCTCTCTCTGAATGGAGGGCCCCTTCCCATCTTTAGACCTCCTGCCTCTTTCCCACCCTTCTGCCTGTCACGTTCCAGATTGGACCCTCTGGCTGTCTTCCTGCCTCATAGCAGAGCTCAGCCAGTTATGATGATTTGTTTCATGTGAGGAGCCCAAAGTGCTCTCCCTTTTTTCTACCCCCAAATGGCCAGTCTCCCCCCCCTCCTCCATTTCCTGACTTTAACCAAGATTGGTTGCCCCAGAGGGTTCTTACTGTTTTTAGTGTTGGCTTGACAGATCCATCAACCCCCCTCTGGCTTTTGGAGTAAGGCTATCTTTGCAAACAGTGGTCCTATGCTAATTTGACATCTCACCTAGAGTCAGAAAACAGCCAGCCACAAGCCAATTTCACAGTGAAAGAATCTGGGAGAAAAGCATTTAAGAACTTTTTATGTATGTGTATTGAAAGTATATTAAAGTGGCGTTTTAAAAGGAAAACATGTAATTATTGTGTTTGCCACATGTATAGCTGAAAGCTGCTCTTCCTGTTTTCTCCAAGTCCTTATCGTTTTCTTGGTTGGTGGCAGACCAAATCACTACTCAGCAGCCCTTGCGTGACGCCTATCACACTAAACAGAACCCAGTGTTACAGCAATGACTCCAAGGCTTTTGTACCACAGGCTGTGGAAGTGACAGATTGAAATCTGAATGGTGAAGGAATAACCCAAACTCTCTCTCTCTGTGTTGAGTGTCCTGTGGCTCATTTTTGTGTGTGCCAAGAAACCTACAAAAGCAACCAAAGTGCGTGTTTTCCTTGTGAGGTTTTTATTCATGGCCACACTCCATCAGAATCTCTGGGCGTGGGACCCAGGTATCCGTGTTTTTAGAAATTTCAGATGATTTCAAGGACAGGCAAGGTTGAGAACCATTGCCAACTTAGGTGACCGATTTTTAAACCCAGCTGTACATCACATCGCCTGACAATCGCAAAGGGTTCCGTCTCCTGGCTCTCACTCCCAGAAGTTCTGGTACGGAATTAATTGGTCTAGAACACAGCGCTGGGATTTTTAAAAGCTCCTCAAGGGATTCTAATGGCAGCAAAGTTTAAGGACCGCTGCTTCAGAGTGGGGTGATGCCTTTTCTCCCTCCCCTCTCTCACCCCAGTTGTGATCCTTTGTCTAATTCCATCCCATGTTGTAATGCTGCCCTTCTCCAGCCACTATTCACTTTAGGCTCTGAAGGCTCACTTGGTTGCAGGTGTGTTTACCGGTTGTATATTCACTGCTGCTCCTTATTTCTTACGCCTCCCTTTGTCCTGCATAACAGCCTCCTTTACGTGAGTTCTTTCAGCAAGAGTATGGATGCAGTTGTACGTTTTCTGCATAGCTTTTTTTAGCATCCTTTTTGTTGTTGTTTCTGGGCTGATGGTTTGGCTGGGTATGGAGTTCAGAGCTGGCAGGCCCTTCTACGGCCTGCTTCCCTCCACTGCCAGTGAGGCTGTGTCGGTCTGTTGGCCGTTTCAGGTAATGCCTGTTTCTTGTCTGGTGGCTTTTATGCTTTTTCTCTTTGCTTTTTGTTCTTGGCAGTTTCACTCACCCGCTGTTTGGGTGTAAAGCTATTTATTTTTATCCTGTTTGCATTTTTTATTTTGCCTCTGAGCATTCAACTCTTACCTCAGTTTCAGAGGATTTGCAATGGCGTTCTCCATGAATGTTGCCTCTCCTCCAGGGTTGAATGTACCTGGATTCTTCCCGATCCTCTCTGTTCCTGTCTCTTCACCTCTCTTTCACGTTTCCATCTCATTGTCTACCCATCCGCAATGTTTAAATTCTTTACCTGTAGGCTATGTCATATCCACTTAATTTTAAGTTTCCACAATGTGCTGTTTCTAGAAGTTGCGTTTGCTTCATTTTTAAATCTACTTTTTCTCATGTTCACATTTTCCTGCTTGTGCTTATGCATTTTTTTCTTTATTTCATTAATAATTTTAAGCATATTTACTTTATTTTTGGTATTTGAATTGGTTGGTATGCTAATCTTCTTACTTTTTTTTAGCTGACTTTTCCACTCAGAGATTCACTTCATTATCTTTTATACGGGGGTCCTTGTCTTTTAGAGATATGTCTTGAAACACTTATTACTGAAATGGCACAATGCCCAGAATTTGCTTCAAAGGAATCCAGCACTGTGGGAGTAAGTCGGGGGTAAAGAAAAAACAATATTGGGCTTGCGATTTGTAGTTTTTAACTTAGGAGCTCATCTTCACGGATACTATTTTTTTCCTTTGGGGATTCTCATACTCTGCGTAATGAGAGTATTGCTAGAGAGATAAGTTTTGTTTTTTTCAGCTACTTAACCTCATGAATTTAATAGATGCTGAATAAGATTTTTAAAAATTGATACCTTGTCTTGGAGATTTCAGCAACACATAGGTAGTATAAACTGAAACTCCACACCGTGCTTAAGAACCTGGAATTACTTTGCCTAGAGTCTAAGTGGACTTTGGATTCTTTATTGTGTGTCTGGGCTGCTAGGAAGATTTGTTTTAGTTCCCCTAAAATTATTCCAGGGTCTCATTTTTTAATTTTTTATTAAATCATAACTGTACATTAATACATTTATGGGACTGAAGTTCCACTTCTGGTTCTCAAATGTGGGGGTACCTGACAAGTCTCCTCTGTGGTTTATTTCTGAGCCAATATTTACGAGGGTCACCATTGCATCAATTATTTTTGTCATTGGAGATCAGCTCTGTATTTATACATTCCCCAGCATGTCTGTGTGTGTGTGTGTGTGTGTCGTGTTTCCATTCTGCCACCCTCTTGGTTGTTGGTGATATATAGATGGAAAATGATTCAAGTTTTTTGCATGTAAATTTGTAGTTAAGGAAATTTCTTAATTTTCTTATTCTTAGATTTCTTGGGTAGACAATACCAATTGACTATGCTTATCAAAATAATGTTGGAGAAATGAGTATAATTGTGATGGATGTGCTACTTGGTTCAATGTAAGCATTTCACGTTGTATACTGAAGCAGTTCCCTGAACCCCATAAATGCATCAATGCACAAAGTTATGTTTTAATAAAAAATAATTAAAACAAAACCAAAATAATATTGGCATTTATAAATGATATTATCCGTTGCCGTTTCACTATTTCAGAAAAATCTCTGTACCTAGGATTCCATCACTGGTGTTCCCTGTGCAGATAGTGGGCAGAGGAAAGCTCAGAGTCTGTAGGGGACTTGCCCAAGGTCAGATCAATGAGTGGGGGTTGCACTTGCAAGCCAGGCACAGTTTGTCTGAGTCTGCACAGTACCTACTACCCTATGGCACCTACCTAAATGATTGCAATATATTTGCTTTATTTTTTTTTTTAGGCAAGCATGAAACAAAGTTTATTGACGAAGAGAAAGATAGTTTTACAGTAAGAGCAAAATACAGGCTTAAGAGCAAGATACATGGTCATAGACAGTGAGTGGGCCTCCACTGCCAGGGCAAGTAGGCAAAGAGGCTGATGATATATTTGCTTAAAAAAATTATTCCTTTGTGTATGGGTGTGATATTGAAGTGGCCGAATATTCCAGAACAATCTTCCAGTACATACCTCCTGTAGATGGAAGATCGGCCCACACCCAGTATTTCTAGACGTTCCTCTGCATGCCCAGCTCGCCAGCTCAGGGCCAGCTGAGGAATGTAAGTCAGACAGAACCCAAGGTCCTGTGGTCCTGGCGCTGAAGGCTGCCCAGCTCCTAAGGCCTCACCTGACGGAGAAGTAAAATTTGATAGAGGACAGCAAGTGGGTTTGGGGATTCTGCTGGTTACTCTGACTGACAGACTTCTTTCTCACCTGTTACTTTGCAGAGAAACAGAAACCTTTAGCAGACACCTGCAGTCCCTCAAGTGCAGACGCCTTGCTCCGCACTCCGGTTTGGACGAGTCCTGTAGTTCATGTACTGGAAACTTGACCTGCAGGGTAGCAGCATCTGCAGAAGTGGGACATTCAAGAGTTGATTAGGTCACGAGGCCTCTTTCCTCACGAATGGATTAGTGCTGGTGTCACAGGGCTGGGTTAATTACTGGAGAAAGGAGGGGTTTGACATCCTTCTCCCCCAATTCCTTTCCTCAGCCTCTCCTTTTCTGTGTGTACACACCCCTGGCTGTTCTGCCTTTCATTACGTGGTGACAAGAAGGCCCTCACTGGATGTGGTCCCTCAACCATGGTCTTCCCAGCCTCCAGAACTGTGGGAAATAAATCTCTGTCCTTTATAAATCTCTCGGTCTTGGGTAGTCTTTTATAGCAGCACAAAATGGGCTGGCCCTGCATACGAGTTCATCTCTTCCTTCCTCACTACCGCCATAGGGAAGTGTCTCTCCTTTTGCCCAAAACCAACCAGTTCAACCCTGTTTCTCTCATCATCCCTCCCCTCTTCCCTGAACCAGATTATTTCCTCCCTCTTTTTCATTCTCTCCCTCTCATATATTCAGTCCCCTTCTCTTAGCTAGATCCTCTTCATTTCCTTTGTGTTACTTAAACATCCTTGTCATGGTTATGCTTTTTTAAAAAAAGAATCCTGGCTGGGTGTGTGAATACTCATGTTTGTATTCCCAGCACTTTGGGAAGCAAAGGTGGGAGGATTGCTTCAGACTGGGAGATCAAGACCAGCCTGGACAACATAGTGACAGCCCATCTCTAATTTTCATTTTTTAATTAGCCAGCTATAGTGGAATGCACTAGTAGTCCCAGCTACACAGGGACTGAGGTAGGAGGATCTCTTAGCCCAGGAGTGCAGTGAGATATGATCACGCCAGTGCACTTTGGCCTGGGTGACAGAGCAAGACCCCATCTCTATTTAAAAAGAATGAAAAAACCAACTAAGCAACCCAGTGTTGAGGAAGTGAGTGGAGCGCGGATGAAGTCAGATGGGCGACATATTGGCAGCTGTCGGAGCTAGGTGAGGAGTGCGAGAGGGAGTCATCTCACTGTCCTGTCTACTTTTCCGTAGGTACATTAAAAATTTTTCATAACATACAATTTTCCTTGAAATAGTACACAGATATTAATAGTAGAAGAAGAAATGTTTTAAGAGATTATTTCCAAAAAACCAGGAGGAGGAAATGAGTTGGTACCACTCAGTTTTCATGCCTCTTCATTTTCCAGTTAATCAGCACCTGGGGTCCCAAGGGTAATTTCCTTATCCTGAGGGGCCTGGATGGTGGAGGAAGAGGCCAGGTGCCAAGGAATGCAGACGAGGAGTAGGATCTTCCCTAGAGCATCCAGAGGGAACCCAGCCTCAACAACACCTTAATTTCTACCCTGTAAGACAGGACTTGGACTTCTGACCTCCACTGATGTAAAATAATAAATTTGTGTTAAGTCGCTAAGTTGGTAGCAATTTGTTATAGTAGCAATAGGAAGCTATGATACACATTTAACAACTGAATCAAAATATGATCTTGGTCTGATATTAATTTCCCATAGAGACGGTAGCAATATAACGCAGGGGTTAAGATTTGGGGCTCTTGAAGTTTAATTTAAACAGGAGACTGAGACAGCCTACCTTTCCCTTCCAGATTTCCTCTTTGTTCTGTGTATTGGCCAGACTTTTAAAGAGGGCCAACAAATTGATTTGTAGTCATGAACTGAGCACCATAGCTTAGAAGATTTGAGGGAGAGGGATGGGAAAGAAGACCAAGGGTTTCTGAACTTACACGCTGTGTTCTCTGAGTTTGAGGAGCAGGAGGCAGGAGCACCAGCTCAGACCAGAGTCTCACTGGTGTGGCAGAACCTACCAGAGATTCCATGGGAAGAAACTGCAGAACAGAACATGGAGGAGCACTATATTGGCAGAAATCAGTTCCTGAGAGGCTTGGAGTCCAGTGAGAAGGGCAGGTGAAGGGGTTGTTTCTCCCCGCTCTGTGTCTCTGGCAGCCCTGAGCTGCTGGAAAGCTTTTCTCCTCTCACAAGCCCAAACACAAGCTCACAAGCTCACTGCTCATGTCAGTGAACTGGGAAATTCTTGAGGACAAAGAAGTTTGCCTTTTGCCAGCATGTTGGGATCACATCCCATTACCATAGACCAGAACCAAGAAGGCAGGAGGCATATTGCCTCACCACCCACTGTGCACCTTTGTCCTCCCCAGGGGACGTCAGCCCTACAGTTTTCATCTCACTCATTCCTATACAAACATGTCCCAACTCTGGCCCAGCCTATAGAAACTGTAGTGAGCAGGTGATTCCCTAGACACTGTAGGTGGGATGCTTCCTGAAAAGGGAGACAGAGATGACCAGAGTGCTGGCTTTCTCCCATTCTGACCCTTTTCCTCCCCTTCTGCCACCCCACGTGGCTGCTGAGAGATGGCTGAGCTGGGGCTCAAAGAAAGGCTTTTCCTCTCTGTTGGTGACTCTGCCACACTGGGGCTTCCACAGAGACTGGGGTTCAGGCTTTTCTCTATGGGTTCTGTAGTTGACTGAGGGGGTTCTTCAGAAGACTGGGAGTTGCTCTGACTGTGAGCCCTCTGCCCCCTGGCCCTCCCTAGTATATCTTGCCTGGTGACTTCATCTTGCTGGTGACTCCATCAGGGCAGGACATGCACTGAGGTGGAGGGACATGGAGACTGCTTGGGTACCCCATGATCAACTTGGGACCACAATGCTTCTCCCTTACAAGGTCAGAGACTGATCTTTGTGGACCTGGGGACGCAACTGATGTCCAGATCCCATATGCCCAGGTCTCAGTCACATTGCTTGGGGAATAAGGAGGGGAGATTTGTGATTGGGTGATGCCAGTACAGACCCTCTCTGTTGGCTTTGCTTGGAAGCTGGGAGTAAACCTTTGACCCCTGTTGAAACAGGTACCCTATCACCTTTGATGGAGCCTGAAGGACAGGCTCACTTGATCCAGCCCTGCCCAGCTACATCCCCCACTTGTTTCTGCTGCAGCAGAGAATAAGGACTCACTTGGGGCATTCAGGGCTTCTGATGAGGGATTAGAGCTGGTCACACCACCCAAAATCAACACTGCAGCTTATTCCTTCAGTGCCACCTACTGACAGGGAAGTCAATTTGCATGCCCTTTACAACTTTAAGTAACTATTATACAGGGTGTGGTCAAGTCTCCACAGTCTCAGGGATTCAACTGGGCCTGCCATTATCCAGTCAGAAGAAAATCCAAAAGTAAGAAGCAAAAGCTGCTCTAAATGAGAAGAAATCAATGAAATATCTCTGGATACATGAAAAACCAGAGTGAAAGGCCCACTCCCAAAAGAAAATAATAACTCCACACCAATGGAAACCAACCAAAATGAGAATATTGAAATGACTGACAATCAATTTTAAATACGGATTGTAAGAAAGCCCAATGAAATACAAGAGAAAATAGAAACCCAACACATAGAAACCACAGAAACAATGCTGGAAATGAATAAAGAAATTAAATTATTTTTTAAAAAGCAATCAGATGAACAAAATCTCTTGGAGTAGAGCATCTGAACACCATAAATGTATCAATGTACAAAGTTATGATTTAGTAAAAAAAAATAATAAAAAAAATTAAATATAAAAAAAGAGAGACAGTTTACCTCAAAGGATAAAAGAACACTCAGGGTGAAGTGATGGGCATCTATAATACAGGTAAATGGAAATCATAAAAAAAGCAGATGTTGCAATTTTATTTGCAGATACAATAGATAACCAACAAAGATAAGGAAAGACAAGGATGGTTACTACATACTTGTCAAGGGAAACACTCAACATGAAGAGATTTCGATAATTAACATTTACACACACTACCTAAATGTTTCTCAATTTATAAAGCAAACCCTAATAGATACGAACAATTTGATATCTTCCTGTACTGAAATAGTTGGAGATTTTAAAGTCCCTTTGTCAGTTCTGGATAGATCCTCCAAGAAGAAACTAAAGAAATAAATAATGGACTTAAACTTGATCCTAGAACAAATGGACTAAAAAAGACATCTACAGAATATTTCATCTTAACAAAACTGAATACACATTCTCATCAGCCCATGGATGATCCTCCAAAATTTATCATATCTTAGGACACAAGTCTAATCTCAACAAATTTAAAAGAATAGAAATTATTCCTTTATTTTCTTGGACCACCATGGAATAAAAATTGAACTCAACATCAACAGAAATCATCATACTCAAACAAAGTCATGGAAATTAAATAACCCTAGGCTGAATGATAGCTGGGTCAAAGATGAAACTAAGAAGGAAATCATCAAATTTTTGGAACAAAATGATAATGAAGACACAAATTATCAAAACCTGTGGGATGCTACAAAGGCAGTCTTGAGATGGAAACTCATAGCATTAGAAACCTTCATCAAGAAAACAGAAAGAGAGGAAGTCAACAGCCTAATGGGTCATTTCAAGAAAATGGAAAAGGAAGAACAATTCAACCCCAATCTCAGCAGAAGAAAGGAAGTAACCAAAATTAAAGCAGAATTAAATTAAATTAAAAACAAAAAAATCATTCAGAATATCAACAAAACAAAAAATTGGTTCTTTGAAAAGATTAATGAAATTGATAAA
This sequence comes from Galago senegalensis, assembly GCA_963575145.1. Classification (NCBI taxonomy): domain Eukaryota; kingdom Metazoa; phylum Chordata; class Mammalia; order Primates; family Galagidae; genus Galago; species Galago senegalensis. Next base: position 42,927 of record CAUYTI010080527.1, read on the forward strand.
CCTTTGGTTAGCCTAACCAGAAAGAGAAAAGTAAAATCTCTAATAATGTCAATCAGAAATGATAAAGGAGAAATAACAACAAAAAAAAGAGAAATGACCTGGCAATTATGAATTGGGCTGCAATAAACATTCTGATACAAATATCTTTGTTCAACCTGACTTTTAATAGAATAGCATGCAGCTGGAAGGTACACACTTATGTTTATGCTTACATTCTCCTGATCAACCCAGATG
>CAUYTI010080528.1:0-29182 GCA_963575145.1 Galago senegalensis
GTTGTGGCGGGCGCCTGTGGTCCCAGCTACTTGGGAGGCGGAGGCAGGAGACTTGCTTGAGCCCAGGAGTTGGAGGTTGCTGTGAGCTGTGATGCCATAGCACTCTACCCAGGGGGACAGCTTGAGGCTCTGTCTCAAAAAAAAAAAAAAAAAAAAAGAAAAAGAAAGATTCATGCAACCTGGTTAAGATACCACATAAATAAAGCTGTTCCCACGGTTCAGGTGCTTGCTGCAGCCATCAGCTGCGTCAGGCCTCCCGACACCGTCCCGTCTCTAGTCCCACGGGCGTCCCTCTCCGTCATTTCCCACCTTTCTGCTCAGGTCAACTCTCCCTCCTAGCACAAGGTCACGAGAGGTCCCGCTTTCATGCTGGTACGACAACCATAGCCCCTGTCCCGTGGCTGCACTGACCCCGTCCTGTGTCCTCAGAAGTGGGGGCAGCTGCCTCCCTCCTGTCACCCATCTCTTTCCAGTATAAATCCTGGATGTTTTCCTGGGAGCTTGCAACCTTTGCTTCTTGAATAATTGCCACTTCCTTTCATCCCCAGCACTGTTACAACTGTTCAGTCCCTAAACTGGAAAGATAGCCACAGAGTCTGGTAATGCTAATCGTAATGGGGAAAGTCTTCTGTTCTCTCTCAGACTAGCATATAACTCATTTTCTTTTTAATCACAAGAGTGATGTTTAACACAAAGATGTCAATATATTGTCATTTTTGTTCAAAATTTCCTTGCCCACCCCCCAAAAAAAAAAAAAGAAAAAAGAAATTCTGGTAAAATCTGACATGGGATGCTAATTTCTATGAGCAGTCTTGGAATCCATATAATTTGGTAAAAAAAAAAAAAAAAAAAAAAAAAACTCAAACTACTATCTCTATATTGTACCTTTGGACGTACGGGGTGTTAGTGATAATGGCACCTCTATTACAGAACAGTTATAAGAATTTAAGATCCTATTAAGGCAAACATGTGCCACACAGGAAGCACTCATAATTATTTTTATTTATGCTTTTGAGCTATATTTTGAATGCTTATACAATATATTCAGGTCTAAAGCTGTGTTTAAATTGCGCTAAATAACTGGTATAAGCTCTTAATAAGAAAATATTTTTCTAACATCCTAACATTGAAAAGATAAGAAAAATTTTTGAATCACTGATTATCACCAATTCTATTGAGAGTATAATAACAAAAACAAAAAGGGAAAAATATATATAAGTGCAAAGTAAGCATGTGCGTTGATTTATAAGATGCTTGTTTGTTTGCATATACAAGTGATCGCAAATAAAGGATACACCTTCAGTAAAACAGGCAAAAATTGAACAAGGTAATGCATTTGCAATTTTTATTTAGAAATACAAGGGTAATTATAAACCAGGCCTGTGTTTCTGGATAAAGTAAAATTCAGCCAAGTAATATTTAGGTCAATTTAATTGGCTCATTCTCAGGCAACAACCAGTAAAACAAAATCAGTACACATCTTGTAGAAAAAGAGGGGAGAAACCAGCTAATCTGGGTAATAAAAAAGTTTGATAAAAACTTACCACTGACATAAAGCTTACGGAGTCAGGCACCCTTTTGCGAATAGAAACTGCAGGTCAACACAGAAATGGGAGTCTCGTTAAACACACTAGCCCAGCCCCTCTATCTAAGGATGTCCTGCACAGGACTGCACAGGCCTGGTTTGTAACAAACCCTCATATACAAGCCGATTCTACAATATTGGAAGAAAAGACCTTTATTCTTTTCTGTATGAAGTCATTCTCCTAAAACAGGTTTCAAACTCAGAGGGTCGAAGGCTCTGTTCTTTTAGGAGCTCAAGATTGTCCCTGTATCTTAGTGTATTGCTATCCACATAACAATTGTAACTGTTATTATTCCCAGTAATACTACAGTTCATATACCACTTTACACTTTGTAATTCATATTACCACCAATTAACAAAGGATGAAGTTTTAGGCTACATTTCAGCTCTTTCACTGACTATAGTATGTCTTTAGTTTCGTCTCAGTACCTTGTGCCGTCAGTGTAAGTGAGGAGCCATCTCCAATTGCCGTTCTCCTACATTGTCAAACACGTCTTTTCCTTTCTCTTCTTCTTATTCTGTGGAGTATTCTTAAAAACCACCTGTTTCTTACCTGGTGAGTGTTACCAACCACAGATTGCTGCTGGGCCTGGAGGACATGGGTGTCAATCCTGGTGACTGTCTCCCTAAGGCGTCATCTTGTGACATGTTAGATAGTGATGAGCAAAGCATTTTTAACTTCAAAACATGTTCAATGGTAATATAAGGTAATCTTCGTGTGTGGTAATTATACAGAATAATATTTCTCCTAAAATACATCTCTCTAAATTTAAAGCACAGTTATCGGATTTTCTTTTATTTACCTTATGCACTTTGCTTCTTATAACTCTCCGAGCTTCTAATAAGCTCACAGTTGTGTTTGTTCCCATCAAATAGCATCTATATGTCAACCTTCATGTTTCCTTTTTCTGGAATTGCTCAGCTATATGTATCACTTTGAGTTTTGTGTTCTGGTCTTTACGTTGTTTAGTGCTTTTCAGTGTTATGCTTGAAGCAATTCTTTCTACCACTATTATTTTCCAAATATTTTTCTCCTATTTGAAATAAACCAATAACTGAGATATACTTGATCTCACTTTCCACTGGCCAAGATTTAATTCTACTTTTCCATTTCAACTCCGTCTGAGACTTCAGTGGAATCGCATTTCTCCGGAGAATCCTTCGCCATCTCTGGATGGCCTCCTCTTTCTATCCTGCTGATCTTCTGTGTGGGCTCCTTCCCTCAGTGCCTCTCCTCTGAGCCGTCAGGGCGTCCGTCTCCGGTTGTGGGACACCGGCCTGTTCTCTTCCTCACAGTCACCACCCCAACTTATCCTCCATGATACCCTCAGAGTTACTTTTCTAAAATATCATTCTGACTTGCCATTCAGACTTACTTGAACAACATTTTTCAATGAAACCCTCTAATTACAGAATGAAGAAAAATTCCTTGACAGGAAATACAAAGATCTCTGCCACAGACATCCCCTTCCCTCATCTTATTGTGCTGTATTTGACATGCACCCAGTACTTGTCCTATGAATACCTCCATTCCCACAGACGCCAAGTGTCGCCACCCATTTCCACACATGCAGGTCCCCCACAACCTGAACTGTTCTCCAGAAGCACTCAGGTGAAGTTCAAGGTCACCTCCTCTAACAAAGCCTCAGAGCCAGCATGTGACAGGACTTCCTTTCACCAGACTTTTGTGGTCTTCTTACTCCGAGATGTTAGCATATTGTGTTGTTTTTTAACATTTACATCTCTATTCCTCATCACCCCCAATCTATATAGACCTTTGCTTAGTGAACAATTCACGGTACTTGCTGTCTAAGATATGTGAGTAAGTGTCCCAGGGAGCAAGAGTGCATCAAACAAAGCGGGTCTTTGTAGGAGTCACTTACAGTCTAGCTGAAGAATGAATTAAATTCACAAGTTAAAAAACTGCTGATTTTCAGATTTTATATTTACAGATAGGTTTCACTAATATTTTAATATTTAAATTAAGCAAATACATGTAAGGAAATATTTTATGAATCCAGAGTCAATCATATATTCATATCACATTTCTTATATTATCTTTTATTCTTCACATAAAAATATTTTCAGTAGACCTAGTGAAATACAGTTAATATAATTAGCCCAAGATGGCTATTTATTTCAATATGTTAAAAGTCTGAAAGCAACGTGTCCAACCTGAATAGCATACCACTGGCCTTCAGCTTAGGGACAGCGGGCTGTGTGCAGGCACATTGCTGTGCTGTGGGAACCAGTATTCAGGGCCTCAGAAGCATGTTGATGTGTATAAAGGATTCACTATTTCCCCATGATTTATACTTTCTGCTTTTATCCTTCAGAATACAGGAGGCTTGGCATCTGTCCATCACTAATGATGAATAAAGATCATGGCAGCCAATTTTAGCTGTCTGTGATTTCTTGTCCTTTGCATCCAAAATTATTTTTCAGAGGGAAGAATTAGCAAAATGTACATTAAATTTATGTTGCCAGTTGAGTCCGTTCACTTCTTGGCTCTCGAGGTTAATATGTTCTCCATTCAGAATCGAAATGCTATTTTTAAAATTAAGAACAAAACTGTCCTAATAGATTAACTGAAATTCCTGAAACTATAATTTCAAAATTACATATGCTCGTGGTGTTTTGAGATCACACCAGGAGTCCCCATCTCATCTTCTCTCCCTCTCTTATCATCTTACGTTTCCCTCTTCTCTCCATTCATTTCATTTGTTTTCCTCACGTTTTCTTCTCAATTTTGAAATATGCTCGAAGAAGCAGATCCACCACTAACAGTACAATTTAACTTATCAGAAGCAGTGACCCAGACTGGAAATGCTTTCAGCGTGGAATGAATTAACAGTTTTATCTTAGGCATTTCTAAATAGAGTTTGCCAGTGTGTTATAAAAACAATACTTCTTTTGCAAGCTAAGCCTTTCTGGCTAAGTCCTACTTTGAAAACAGCCCATAGTCCATGAAGTCCTGCCAATAAGAAAAATAAATATATAAACTGCCACAAAAGGAAACTATATTTCAACTTCTAAATAATAGGAAAAACATAAATGATGGCCTTTGAAAAAGCATGTGTGTGTGTGTGTGTGTGTGTGTGTGTATATATATATATAAAATCAGGAACTTGATGTTTTCTGTTTTAAGCTCACAACTCTTTGATTCTTAGTCTCATCATAGAGAAAAAATATGCCTCAGGAGTCTAATGTATTAGAAGTTCCACAGTCTGAAAACTGCAGAATTCATAGTCCACAAAGTTACCTTGGCTTAGTTACCCCCAAACCTACGTTCTAATCTGTACCTACTGCCACACCTTAGTACCCAATTCTCCCAGATCAGCTGACAGGCAGCCTTGCAAAAATGACTGGCCTCAGGCTTTTCCTGCAGTGATTTAAACACCGTCTGTTGGGATATGAAAGCACGATTGCAAAATGATGGACGAATGTCGATGCAGCCACAGACCCCTCTCCTTGCGCCCTGTTGCCAGCTTCTTCCACAGAGTTTGCTCCACAGCAGATCCCTGGTTGGTACTGACGGGCATGTGGCATGCCTCGAAATGAGGTATAGGTGCAGAAGTGCTTAGCTCAGTGCCAAGAACGCAGTATATGCTTAGTCAACAGCAGTTGGTTTGAACTTTCTTGAGCCTTTTTTCCCACAGATATTTAAATGCAGAAAGCAACTGCTAATAGTTTCAGGTTCACTGGCTTTTCCACATCCCCCTCCCCCACCACTAGCTGCCACCATGGTTAGCAGCTACCAGTTTGCACCTGCAATCACTCACTTTTACAAATTTCTCCTGAACTGTGAAAAGTTTGTTTTGCTTAAAATAAATCTTAGGATAGAAGGATCTATGGATTAATTAATAGGTGCTTTGAAAAACATATTTGGCACAACTTAAAATGCTTTATGCCAAAAGGTAACAAAAGAATACTGAAAATTTGAAAACTCTGTTATGATTAAGTCAGTGGATAAAAGAAAAATTGCAACATTGAGAGTCCAAATGCTGTTTGACTCCTTTAACCTGCAGAGGGAGGTGAAAATAACAGCAGTGGCAATGGAAAAAAATCAGATAAAGAATCTCCCAAATTTTAGTTTCCTGTTCTTGGGCTGTTCCTTAGAAACAATAGAAAGCAACACAGATTTGAAGGCAGTCAGACAAAGGAGAAAATAAAGACAGAAAATTGGGGTGGTGCCTGTGGCTCAGTGAGTAGGGCACTGGCCCCTGTACCAAGGGTGGCAGGTTCAAACCCGGCCCCAACCAAACTGCAACAGAAAATAGCTGGATGTTGTGGAAGGCGCCTGTAGTCCCAGCTACTTGGGAGGCTGAGGCAAGAGAATCACCTAAGCCCAAGAGTTGAGGCTGCTGTAAGCTGTGATCCCACGGCATTCTTCTGAGGGCGACAAAGTGAGATGCTGACTCTAAAAAAATAAATAAAGGCAGAAAGCATGGAGGAAGAAAGAAAAGAAGGGAGAGAGGAGAAGCAATAACGGTTTTGACGGAACCAAGCTACGTCTAATCCTGTTTTTACAATTCTCATGCAGAAAGAACATACACTTGATTTTGGTTAACTGACCAAAATAGAGAACTAAAAGAGGAAAGAAAAGAAAAGATACAAAAAAAGGGCAGTGTGGTCTAAAGTTCTCACTTAGGAGTCATTTAGAATCATACTTTGCTAACTTTTTTCAAATTATTATGAGTATATGAGGGTTGTCTGCTTACAGAGTACATGCAATCTTTTGGTAGATACAAATCTCACATGTTCTTACTAATATCTGGGAGCTACATATTATGTATAAACAATTGACCTCATAGAGGGAGAGACTGGAATGAAGGTCAGCAGAGTGGGGGAGGCGCGGAACGGGAGTGGGTAACTGGGGGATAAACTCCATTTATTTTACTGTATTATTAAAATTGTTACTATTATTTGGGAAGTTCTGTCATGGTTGCACTTGCGTAGTTAAATGAGTTTAAACATAATGAAAGTAATTTCTTTTATTACATAACATCCAGCTCTTTTCCTTAGCATTGCTTGGATTGAGTTAGATTATCATGTTTCTTTCTAAAATAATAAACTATAAAGATTTAGAGCATGGATTTTTACCTGAAAAATAAAATCTAACAGCAGAACAGCAACCTATATCAACAAATTGTGTTTTACTAACCCAATTTCCTCAATCATATTTCAAGGAATTTCCATTGGCATAATTCACCTTACTACAAGTTCTACAAAATCTGTCGATCAAACTATGGAAATGCACACAAGTAACACTCACTTTCATTTGCTTTTTTAAGGGACACAAGATCGCATAGTATGAGGATGCCTGTTCGGAGAGCACCGAGACTCCTGGGAGGGACATTTGCAGTCACAGAACTCTAAACATTCTATCTAGATGATTAGATACAATTCTTTCATTCAAACATTCTACTTTGCCTCCATCGCTAATTTTCTTTCCAAGGTACCCATGCACAGAAGGCACAGCACTGAGATATCTCCCAGATACTTCAGAGCAGATTATCTGGCGTACTGGGATGATATCAATTTGTTTAGAAGTATTTGCAAGAATAGTTCTGAATAGAAGAACAATGGCTAAAGAACACTGGTGCCACCACATCACAGTTGCCGGGCCTGCTCATACACGGTTCTGACATACAAGAAATTTCAAAGAAATCCAGTCAAAGGAAATCATCATGAGACAGATGGTTTGGGTAGGGTCCTGGCAGCCATTGATGGAACTACTGATCAGTGCATCATTCCCTGCAAGGTTTTCCTAGAAGCTGACTACTGCAGAAAATTGAAATCTTGTCAGGGGCCGACTGAGTACGTGCCCTCCACTGCTGCCATCATCTTCAGTTGGCTGTGAACAGATTTTAATTTCGTATCCTAATTAACACTGATAGAGAGCAATTTCAAAAACGTTGTGCAAGGAACCAAGTCTACCCGCTGCTCTCTAAAATTGGCCATGAACATTTATTTGCATAAACAGCCTCCCCTGCCTTCTTCCTTTCCCTTCCCCCACATACAACCCTTCCCTGCACTGGTGAATGAAAGGACTCTGTGCTGCCCCTGCCGTCCCTTCACATACAGTATGGGCTCGGCTCTGTAACTGTCTGTGTTGTAACCGTTTAAGGAGTTATCTCCTCTGTCTATGCTTTTAAGCGAGAATATATTTTAGAAAAAAAATTTTTTAAAAGAAATATGTTAAATCTGTCCTACACAAACACCTCAACATGAGCACCTCTTCGCTGGAAAAATTGTTAGCTCCATTATCAAGAAATTAGTTGATAGATCTGTCCCCTCTCCCAGATAAAGGGAGGACATCTGTATCGATGACAAATGTAAATCGCCAGGTTCTCATGTGACAATTCTTCAGGGCATTCTCTAGAGTTTTCACTTGGGTAAATTATTCTCTTAGCATATTACCAATTAGACGCTGTGTGAGTATTCCTAGGAAATATTTTATCACCACAAATCTAAATAACAAAATTAGTCTTCCCCAAAAATGACCTTGGATATTTTCATTTTTCCCTTTACAGTCTTCATCTAATTTATCCATACATGTCTAAGATTGCTAAATAAACTATAAGCAATATCAAAATCACATTATTTACAAAATAGATCCTTCCAAACATTAACATGGAAAATATTAAAATTTTTCCATAGTTTTAAATTTCTAATTTTTCTAAAGATCTGGCATGTAATTTTTCTGATCATAATTTTTGAATGATTCTACAAATCTTAGAATAATTAAAATAGTTTATAACTTTATTTTTTCTTTATTCTGGCTTTTTAAGTTTTACTTTCCTATTAGTCATCTAAAAGTTACAGAAGCACAGAATTGCTATCGACATCCCTTTCCCAGAATGGAATGGAGCACAGCTTCCTGAATGAAAAACACCATGACGTTCTGGTGTATCAATTTGCAGTACTCCACCCAGTGCTCAGCAGAGAGTCTATACCTTATATTTTATATAATACGCCAAGGGATAAAGGGGTCAGGATGTATAAATAAATAAAAGAGAGGTTGTTGAGTATTTTTAATAGAATAAAAAACAGCCATATTTATACAATTCCCATTATTATATTAGTTCAAATAGTTAGCTTTAATCAGTTATGTGATGGAGCTAAAAAAAAATAAATCTTAGCAGAAACTTAGGTTCAAATGAATAGTAATTTGATGGCAAGAAATTCAATTGTGCTAGATGGTCAAGCCTTGGTCAGGACCCTTTGGGCAGCAATGGAAGACTTCTTACATGCATCTGCCTGGAAAATCTCCACTGGGGTTCCGTTCACTTACACAAACCCTGTTCCATCAAGATTGACTAAGCACCTTCGAAGTGCTCGGATTTTGCTACTAGGGCATGTAGTTTGCACCCGTGAAAGAAGGGGTCCTTGCCTCTCAGATTAGAAGGAGGTAGAGGGGTGGGGCCTTTTACTGGAGAGAAACAAATAAATGGTCTAGAAAACCAGAGGAGATGGGATCCAGTCTGTAAGTTATACTAGGATGACTTCAAAGGGAAATTACATAATTTCATGGCATTACATTTCTAAATCTAAAACAAGTTGGTCAATTTTTCTCTCAAAATTCTAGTTAATTTTCAAAAAATAGTGATGAAAGCTGACTGGCAACAATTTTATAAGCGAAATTACATTTTATGGCCTCATCTGGATTAAGAATCTTTAAAATAAGTGTCATGACAGTCAAAGTAAAAACCGCTGAGAAATATTTGACGAAAACTTTTCATGTTCTAAGTATCACATTTTCACTTTGCTATCCTGTTTGTACAAAACTTTATAGTATTTTCTACTACAGAATGGTATCTTACCCCAGACAAGTGCTGACCTCTTGGAACTAATCAAAAATATGGGAGTTTTTATTGTGTTTATGGTTTGGGTTTGTCAAACTAAAATTAAAATGGCTCTCTAAACTACAAGTGTAATAGACTTTTAATGAGCACAGTTATAAACCAGGCACCTGCATCTGTGTTAATTAATTTAACTCTCACAACCCCAGGGTGGGTTCAGAGGGGACAGTGCCGCGCCCAAAACACACAGCTAAAATTAATACTGTTCCATTTAAATACTTGCCCTTGATGTCAGTACAGTGTTTTTCTTCATGTACCAAGAGGCTGCTTCTATAATTTGGGCACAATCTCAGTGAATTAACTAAGACACAAAATTAGGAGCTTCTACCGCTTCTCCCCATAGCCAGCATCGCAGCCAACTGCCAAGCCCTGCCCATTTCCCCACCATATTCTCACTACTGTCTCCCTCTGCTTTCCTGGAACTCTCTTTCCTGAGCAGAAATGCAAACACACAAATCCCCTTCCATAAACCCACTGGCGTTCCCATGCTGTGGGCACCACACAGCACACGCTAAAACACCGCCTACGGACGTCCCTGCCACGTTCCCTGAGAGAAGATCTCAGGGCTCTTCTCTCGCCTGACCACCTTGATCCAATCAGTGCCCTTCCTGAAAGGCTCCCTCTGCCTCCAGAGATGCTCACACTCCATCCTCTGCCTCCAGAGACGCTCACACTCCATCCTCTGCATCCCGAGACGCTCACACTCCATCCTCTGCATCCCGAGACGCTCACACTCCATCCTCTGCATCCCGAGACGCTCACGCTCCATCCTCTGCCTCCCTAGATGCTCACACTCCATCCTCTGCCTCCCGAGATGCTCACACTCCATCCTCTGCCTCCAGAGACGCTCACGCTCCATCCTCTGCCTCTCAAGATGCTCACACTCCACTCTCTGCATCCCTCCCGAGATGCTTACACTCCATCCTCTGCCTCCCAAGATGCTCACACTCCATCCTCTGCCTTCAGAGACGCTCACGCTCCATCCTCTGCCTCCCTCCCGAGATGCTCACACTCCATCCTCTGCCTCCCTCCCGAGATGCTCACACTCCATCCTCTGCCTCCCGAGACGCTCACACTCCATCCTCTGCCTCCAGAGACGCTCACACTCCACCCTCTGCCTCCAGAGACGCTCACACTCCACCCTCTGCCTCCCTCCCCAGACGCTCACACTCCACCCTCTGCAGGGCATGCTCTCTAGCATTCACTTGACAACACCGGGCAGTGACCATACCCCAGCACTGCTGGAGAGCTGGGGAATGAAAATGGAAAGACGGAAGTGCTGCAGTTCTCATTTCTGCCCACTTCCCTTTCCTCCAGTCATGTCCTGTCTCGGAGATGACTTCTGTCTCTGCCCCACCACAAACAGCTCGCCACCTCCCTGCCGGGGGACTTCAGCTCCCTGCAGTGGAGTCCTGAACCAGCACCTGAGCTCTGGGGAGAGAGAGTGTTCCCCTCTTAGCATTTCACAGAAACCAGATAGGTGCCTGCTGAACCGAACACTGCAGGTATTTTCTTCACCTTGGAGGATCCTGGTACACTGTCCTACCCCTCTCGGTCCAGCCCAATCTGAATGTCTGGGCTTTCTGTCATTCTAAAAGATGATACAATGTGTGTGTTATGATCCCAAGCATTTAATGTATAATAAAAAGTTAAGGTGCACTGGGCAAGGCAATACTACCTCCAATTTGTTCAGTTAGCTAAAAAAGTGCTTATATTCAGAATTTATTGCCCTGAAGAAGTAAAGCTCATTTGTTAATATAAACAAATACGTTTTGCCCTATACATTTAATAATAATTCTTTTCCTTCAAATTACTTTATAAGGAAATTAAATAATCAAATACATGCAAAAGCAAAATCTGCATCATTTGTATACAGTAATTATAGCTTAATTTATGTCATGGAATATTTGTCATGTAGCGTGTCACTGACTTGGGAGGGTGACCCTAGAAAACTGATATAAAATAACCACCTGTCAGTCAGACAGTAAAGTGTAATCACCCTTACTTTAGGTTTTTCTTTTTTTAAAATGACATTACATTATATTGTAAATAAATACCCTAGGTCATTTCAACATTTTTTAAAGGTTTCTATGTGGCTGGTTGCAATGACTCACACATGTAATCCTAAGCACTCTGGGAGGCCAAGGTGGGTAGACTACTTGAACTCAGGAGTTGGAGACCAGCCTGAGCAAGAGTGAGACCCCAATCTCTATTTAAAAAAAAAAAAAAAGAAGAGAAAAATCTGAGGTAAAAGGATTGCTTGAGCCCAAGAGTTTGAGGTTGCGGTGATGCCTTGGCACTCTACCCAGGGTGACAGAGTGAGACTCTGCCTCAAAAAATAAATAAAAATAAAAATTAATAAATACTTCTAAGTGCTTACTCTTATAGATTATAGGCAGTCTTCTTAAACAGGCATATATCCATGATTTCTCTCCCGGGACAGCCAAAGCCCATCTGTGCCCTTGGTGCTGGTGAGACACAGGCTTTCTATGGGTTGTCTTAGTTTCACACTTTGTAGCAGAAGCACAGACAATATTTTAGGATGACCAAGATAATTTTACTAAAATAAACATGTTTATTCTCTACCCTCCCTGGATCATTTTTGTTTTGATATATGAACAGGAGAGGGACCTGTAATAGTCTGCAGAGAAACCCTGCCTTCCTCTGACCCCTATTTCAATCCAGAAAAAAACAAAAACAAGGTTTCAAAATTTCTAAGAAATATGAATTAATAAATATTAAATTGAGAAATAGAATGCTTTATTTACTTCTTTGTGCAATCAACCCTCAAAACTAGTTATCCCAGGAACAGATAACATACAAATACAGCATTTTCTGTGATCATGAACATCTTGGATAAATAGTTCCCAAGTGTCTTCTTGATGAACTGGTAGCAAATCCCACCAGGTCGGTGCTGGGTGTTCCTTGCAATTACTGTGGCTTCCTCTCGCCCGGAGCCCTTAGATGCACGGGGCTGTTGATCATAAAATCATAGGAAAACAGCACACACCAAATGAAAAGGGCCAGTCCAAGCATCTGCAGGGATGTTTAAAAGTCAAGACAGATGAATTGCCCTAAATATACTTCTACTATTATTCACTGTTCTAAATAGGGTTTTGTAGGATTACACAGGAAAAACTGGCAGAGAAGCCTTCAGAACTCGCCCCTTTTTTCCATACCAAAGGAATGCCTTCCTTCCATAACAGCTTCAGATTGCCAGCACAAAGCTGGCAAAAGCTTCAGATGGCTTCAGCACAGTGAAGCCCAAAGTGACCTGCAGTGGAGGGGAAGTCATGTCCATTTGCAGAGGGATGACCTAGTTTCCGGGGTTCTGTTAGCAACAGGTTCAAACTGCTCTGCACCTTCAGCTGTTTTGTTAATGCAGTCACTGATGAGGTGGCTTTTTTTTTTTTTTTTGTAGTTTTTGGCCAGGGCTGGGTTTGAACCCACCACCTCCAGTATTTGGGGCCAGCACCTACTCCTTTGAGCCACAGGTGCCACCCTGATGATGTGGCTTAAATGCTGACGTTTTCAGTTTGGAAGATGAAATAGAATTTATCATGTTTTACCACTTGTGAAAATGTTAAAGTACTGAAATGTTGAAAACTCTCTAGATCAATTTTTTTTTAAATCTCAGGAAATAACTTCAGAAAGGAATGACTCTTGAGGTGCACTCATGTTTTAAAAAGTCAGTTTATATTGAATCCACTCTTAGTATCTCATAAAACTTACAAATAATAAGAACATAGAGATTTACGAGCTTTAAACAACAGTGGATTATTTATTATTAAACATGGTTTCAAAATGTGACATCTTGTAAGAAAAGCAAAAAATGTCTATATTGGGGATTAATAACACCCAGTTGATGAGAAAATTTGAAATAACTTTCAGAATATTTCTTTAAAAAGTTACTTCTTAATCCCTGGCCTACCATTATGATAGTTGCTGGTTAAACTGAAATGTCTGCACTGTATTTTTCAAATCCGTCTCCAATCAACTACAAGAAAATGAAAACAAAGGTGTGGTTTTATTTTAATTTTTTATTATTAAATGATAGCTGTGTACATTAATGCAGACATGGGGTACAGTGTACCAGAATCCATAGAGAACTCAAACACATTAGCAAAAAAAAAAAAAAAAACAAGTGACCCCATCACAGGGTAGGCAAAGGACTTAAAGAGGAATTTCACCAAAGATAGGCATGTGGCCCTTAGATATATGAAACAATGCTTACCATCCTTAATCATTAGAGAAATGCAAATCAAAACTACGTTGAGATAATAATGTATTATTAAAGAATGTCAATATAGAGATAGAAACCATGAAAAAGAACAAAATGGGAATTCTGTAGCTAAAAGTACAACAACCAAAAGGAGAAATTAAGTAGAGGAACTCTCAACAGTAGATTTGAACTGGCAAAAGAAATTAGCAAACTTGAAGACAGATCAATATATATTATCCAATCCAAAAAATAAACAGGGAAAAGAAAAATTAAGAGGCTCAGTGAACTGTGAGACATCATAAAGTACACAAATATGTGCATAACAGAAATTATGAGAAAGAAGAGATAAAAAAGAGCAAAAGCATGCAAAAAAGATTGAATATTTCCCAAATTTAATAAAACAATTTACATATCCAGTGAACTCCAAGTATTATAAAAGCAATTAGATATACATAAAGACACTTTATAGCAAAATGCTGAAAGCCAAAAGATAGAAAATCATAAAAACAGCAAGAAAAAAACAAATATCACTTATAAGAAAATCTCAAGCAGATTAATAAACAACTTTTTATCAAAAACAATTGAAGACAGAAGGCAGTGAGAAATCATATCAGTGTGCTCAAGCAACAAAAAACCCCTCCAACTAAGAATTGCATTTCCCTCAAAACCATCTTTGAAAAATGAATAGGAAATAGATATTCTTTGATAAACACAAATGGAATTTGTTCCTTGCATACCTGCCTTACAAGAAATTGCATAACCCAGACAGTATTTCAAATACACATGCAGAGTACACAAAGTAATATATGTATAGGTAATTATGATTTAAAAACTATAAATGTATATTTCTTTCTTCTCAACCAATTTAAAACAAAATTTTATAAAAACAATATGTATGCAATCGTACTGTTGGATATATAAAATAATATATTTGTCAATGACAACACAAAGAAAGTGGTGGGGAGCAAAGTTTGAATAAAGATATAACTCCAGATGGTAATACAAACCAATAGAAATTAATGAAAATGCCAGAAATGGGAAATAAGATGGTTAATACAATAAAAGTTATAAATATATTCTTCTTGCTCTTCTTAGTTTCTTTAAAAGCCATAAAATTATATGAAGTATTGTGACAATGCCCACACACACACACACACAACCAAAAAAGGGGGGAAAGTAACAAAACTACATAGAAGTAACATTTCTATATATTACTGGGATTAGCATTCTGATAACATATATGGTAAGCCTTAAATCAACCTATAAAGAAATAACTCAAAACTGCAATGAAAAAAATCATTAAAGAAATTAAAATGCTAACAAATGCAAACATTGTAACCTGATTATTTGTACTCTCACAATAATATGAAATAAAAAAGAAATTAAAATACTACAGTATAAAATATTTGCTTAATGCCAAAGGAAGCAGTAAAAGAATAACAGAACAAAAGCTATATGAGACATATATAAAATAAAAAGTAAAATGGCAGATATCGACCAAACCACATCAATAACATTCAATGTTAAAGGATTAAATAATCCAATTAGAAGACAGGGGGGTGAGTGTGGTGGCTCACACCTGTAATCCTAGCACTCTGGGAGGCTGAAGTCATAGGCTAGCTTAAGGCCAAATGTTCAAGACCAACCTGAACAATACAGTGAGGCCCAATCTCTACAAAAGATAAAAATTACCCGGATATGGTGGCATCATCGAGTCTAAGCTTCTCAGGAGACTGAGACAGGAGGACTGCATTAGCCAAGGAGTTCGAGGTTACAGTGAGCTATTATGATGCCACTGCAGTGTAGCCTAGGAAACGGAGTGAGACACTGTCTTTAAAAAAAAAAGGCAAAAAAAATTAATTAATTAATTTAAAAAAGGCAGAGGTTGTCAGAGTGGACTAAAAAGGAATCAAACTGTATTTTGTGTAAAGGAGACACAATTGTCAAAGCGGCTGTGGAGTCTGTAACAGTGGTGGTGGCCATTAGGCCAAAGGTGAAGAAGGAATAGGAGGGGAAAGAGGAGGCACTGTCACTGTGGGAGGCTGTGCCCTGGGCCCCAGTGGGGGCGGTAGTGGAAGGACCTGGGGGCGGCTGCGTTTGTGGAAGAGGCAGCGGCTGATGAATTCGGCAAGACCCCGGTTCCCCGCCTAACTCACCAGCCCAACGCTGTGGCGGCTGCGTCCTAACCGCGGCGGCTGAACTCCACGTTCTTCTCGCAGTCCTCGAACTTCGCGCAGGTGCAGTTTCGCCTGAGCCGGGTGGTGCGCGCAGCCGCAGAGCGCCTTCCGCGGCTGTCCTCAAGGCCTGGGTTATGAGCGGCCTAGGAACCACGCCAGCAACGACGGCTACAGCCTGCCAGGGGACCAGCCACGTTTTGAGGAGTGAGGACCAGAGTGAGCAAGAAAGACAAGAGTATCTGGAAACCGGAAGGGAGAACCAGAAGGAACTGATACTGCAGCTCCTGGAAACATTTGCCTATCAAGAAGACAATTATGACTCCCTGCCACAGTCTGTGGTCTTGGAAAGACAGCAGGTGATCATAGACAAGCTAATAAAGAAACTGGCCATGAACCTGAATGAGGACATCAGTTCCTGTCCACTGAAGAGCTTCGTCAATGTGTAGATGCAGATTGTTAACCCAGCCTGAGTCAAACGACAGTTGGTCGAGCAGCTGAAAACTCAGATCCGAGACCTTGAGATGTTCATCAACCTCATCCAAAAGGAAGTAGGAAGCCCCTTGCAGACAGGTTGTGGATACTAGGAGTGCGAGGCCGATGGGAACACAGGATATGGCTCCACCAGAGCAGGCAGCAGCAGACTGCCTCCAGGAAACAGCAAAATGAAAGCAGAAGATATGAAGAGAGTCCGGGAGACAGGGCTGCACCTGATGCGGCAAGCTCTGGCAGTGCTCCTGATTTTTGCTTTTAGCCAGTTTGGTTGTGCCACAGACTACATCCCTCCAACCCTGTGGCAGCAGGATCAGGCTGACAGAGACTACTCTGCCTTACTGAAGAGACTGGAGGTGTCAGTGGACAGAGTGAAGCAGCTAGCCTTGAGGTACCAGCCTCATGACCAAGTTATCACCTCTGCCAACCTCCAGGACCTCTCTCTAGAAGCCAAGGATGAGCTGACCCTGGCAGTGTGGAAGAAGCTGACGGTGGCTGTGAGGGACCTGTTGGCCCATGGACTATATGCCTCCTCCTCAGACACGAACCTCTTCCTGGCCCCCATTGTTTGTTTGCTGCCAGCCTTCTCAGCTGCTGAGACCATGCACCCACTGGGAGCTCTTTGTAAAGTACTACCATGCTAAGAATGGCCCTGCTTATGTGGAATCTCTAGCCCGGAAGCTCTCCTAATCCTTTGCCCTGCCTGTATGGGAAACACTGCTGTGATTCCTCAGAGCCTACTAATAGCCATCCATATGGTACTGACAAAACATGACCATTTTAAGCACAGTGCAGACTCGGAGTTGAAGGCCTTTGTGTGCATGGCACTGAATGAGCAGTGGCTGGTGTCCTGGGTGAACCTCATCTGTAAGTTAGGGTCACTCATTGAGCCCCATTACCAGCCATGGAGCTATATGGCACACACAGGCTTTGCAAGTGCCCTCAACTTGCTTGTTCATCTCAAGTTCAGCCTCCCTTTAGACCTGGCTGTGCACCAGCTACAGAATATCAAAGATGCCTTTTGATAAGAATGGCCTACTCCTAGACCAGCGCCTTGCTCAGTAAGAACAGATGTGTTAGTTTTCTAGGATAGGAGCAAGGAATAGAAGGAGGGGTAAAGACATTTTTCCTAGCCCCTACTTAGGTGTCAGTGAAATCAGTGCGAAGTCTGTTGTCCCCACCAACTTAGCATCTTGAAAAGATGTGGCAAAAACTCTCTTGTTAAAAAGGTTCTGCCCTAGTGTATAACCACAATGTACATGTAAGGACATGTGCTTAAACCTATGTTAAAGGAATTAATTGTGGCATACAGGTAATGCCCCAACTCATTGTGCCTTGTTTGCTACAAGTGCCCATTGACCCATGAATGGATTAATAAACTGTGGTATATGTACATCATGGAATACTATGCAGCCATAAAATGGAGACTTCATATCTTTTATGTTTACCTGGATGGAGCTGGAATATATTCTTCTTAGTAAAGTATATCAAGAATGGGGGGGAAAAGTATCCAATGTACCCAATACTACTATAAAATCAATATATAATCACCTACATAATCACATGAATGGCAAAACATAACTGTGATCCAGGAAGTAGAAGGGAAGGGGAAAGAGAGGGGAGGGAAGGGGGGAAATGAGAGGTGGTAGGGTATTTGGAGGATCTCACCTAATGTGCATGATGCAATGGTACATTTCAAAACTATTAAGAAATGAGTATAACTGTGATGGATGTGTTACTTAGTTCAATGTAAACATTTCACATTGTATATCGAAGCAGTACCCTGAACCCCATAAATGCATCAATGTACAAAGTTATGATTTAATAAAAAATAATAAAATAAATAAATAAATAAAAATAAACTTGGGTTACTCTAACCTTTATTTTTATAGCAGTGAGTGACAAGATGAGTCAGTTGTTGGTATCAGAGGACATTCAACTTGAGGCCCCTGTTAGAAGAGTTAGGAGCTATCTTCTTGCATTCGAAGCAGGTTTGAGAGTCCCGAGGCCAGAATTTAAATTCCTTTTATAAATACAGGTTCTCCTTTCTTCCTGACCCCAATGTCAGGGAAGACCATATTCCATAGCTGCCTCTAAAACTTAGGAATGAAAATATCTAAGAATAACATCTTTTAGGGAGTTAACTACAAGTTAATTTTAACACAAGCCCTTTTTCTTCTCATAAGAACTGAAATCTTCCTGACAAATTAGTCCTCTTCATACAGTACAGACAATGGTCTTTTCTGTGTATTAGAAATGAAAACTGATGTCCAGTATCCTTTAGCAAGTAAACTTTCCTTCACATGCCTCCCAGCAATACAGTCTTTTTAGAAGTAAATGTATTCAAGATAAACTTCTCAAGAAAATTCCTGAAACTCACCTAGATCATGTATAGGAATACATGTCAACCAGCAGCCACTCCTCCCTGGGTTATGACTCGCCAGGAACCACTTGTCCTGGAATCTGGATGATGGAGGAGGTCTGATCTTGCAATAAATACTGCAGCAGGGATGGAAACTATGAAAGGTCACTGTTTACAGACCAGAGGACCAAGTACTCCATTGTGAAACTGATTTTTAGAGTGGTCCTATCTGGTCTTCAGTATTTTGGCCTTTAGTTCACATTTGTCGTTGAGCTTATGGTGAGTACTGCTCCAGGACTGACCAAAGATGGGCCAAATGCATCACTCCAGACATGACTGATTAAAGATTGTTTTCATATATTGAGTTTCCAACTGCACTTGGTTTCTACACTATTATAGAGTGTATTATAACTTATTTTTTCTACCAATATGTTACTTATTTAAGATACATTATTGATGCTTGATTACTATAAGTCCACCTTCCCTGCGACACAAGTATAAAATGTTGTATAAAATGATACCTATGTAGTTGCTAATAAAATCATAGTATTTTGTGTAGCTTCTCTGGAAAAAATAAAGGAGAAACACTTTAAATTCAAAGATATAAATAGAAGAAAACTAAAAGGATGGAAAAGCTATGCAAATGTTAATCAAAGAAAATCAGCAACAGTTATATTAATATCAAATAAAGTAGACTAGAGCAATGAAAATTATGGGAGAGAGAGACATTGTGTAATGGAAAAGTTTCAAACCACCAAGACAACATCATATAATCCCAAATGTTTATGTGCCAAATAACAACTGAAAATATGTGAAGCAAATACCAATACAAAGGGAAGGGAAACCAGACAAATCAACTATTTTAGTTGAAGACTTCAACACACTTTTATTAACAACTGACTAAACAGCTAGACAGGATAATCATCAAGGATATAGAAGAATTCAACACCAACAAGAGTCAAATGTCCAACTGACATTTATAGAACACTGCACTCAATAGCAGAATATACATTCCTTCCATGAGCATATGGAACATAACCATGGTAGATAATGTTCTGTGCCAAAATCAAACCTGAACAAGTTTTTAAAATTAAATCACACAGAGACTGTTACTTAATCACCCTAGAATGAAACAACAGAAAGGATAACAGGAAAGTCTGCAGATACTTGAAAACAAAATCATCAACATGCTTGTACATAATCCATAAGTCAAAGAAAAATTCTCAAAGGAAACAGAACTACATTGAACTAAATGAAAATTAACATACAAAATTTACTGGGATATAACTAAAACAGTGCTCAGAGGGAAATAGCACTGTTTATATTAGAAAAGAGAAAATCTCAAATTAATACTCTTAACTTGTAATTTAAGAAACTAGAAAGCTATCAGAAGGAAGAAAATAAAGTGTAGAAATCAATGATGTTGGAAACAGAAAAGCAATAAAGAAAATAAATAAAACAATACCTGGTTCCTTGAAGAGATTGATAAATTTCACTAAACTCTTGCACAGCTGACAAGGAAAAATGAGAGAAAACATTTTACCAAATAGGAGGTAAGGATAAAGAAGCACATGCTAAACATCATTAGCAATTACTGAAATATAAATTAAGATCATAATAAGATGTCATTAAACACCCATGAATATATTAAAAACAAATTATACTCTTTAATAAAATGAGTAAATTTTTTGACGTATGAATTTATATTTCAATAAAGCCATTAAAAATGGAGCAACAAGAACTAGGTGGGGATGCAGAGCAGGATGGCAGATTAGAAACAGCTCCTTACTAACCACTTCCAGTGAGACAGGGGGCCTAGAACTCTAGCCACCTCTGGCTGAGGGACTTTACACAGGGACATTGTTCTGAGGA
The DNA here is from genome assembly GCA_963575145.1 of Galago senegalensis. Taxonomy (NCBI): domain Eukaryota; kingdom Metazoa; phylum Chordata; class Mammalia; order Primates; family Galagidae; genus Galago; species Galago senegalensis. The sequence continues at coordinate 20,573 of CAUYTI010080528.1, forward strand.
CTCAGTGAAGCAGTAGTAGACTCCGGGAGCCAGCGAGGTCTGGAGCTGAGAAGAGCTGGCACAGAATGCAAGTGCTTTCATACAGGCAGGAACCAGTCAACCAGCCCTCATGCAGTCTGGAGACAGGAAAGGGCCGTCCTGTAGTTTATTGATTTTGGACTAAATAGTTCCAGTGAGCAGTTTAAACTGATAACCTGAGTGAGGGGACTTGAACAGTGTCCAACAGCTGAGATTGAATACTGGGCAGGATGGATCTCCCATCAGCTTGGCTGCTAACTGGGTGCAGACACTATGGCAAGGCCACACTTGAAGAATGGTTCCTGGTGCATGGCCAGCTCTGGAGTGCTTGCTGAGCTTAGGCAACCACTCCCGGGGTAAGCTGAATGGACCATTCAGCACCAGGAAGGCCACATTGTTGTCAGGGGCACTGTTTGATATGCCTCTTAAGGAAACTGGCAAAAGCTTTAGGATCCGAATCACATGGAGATTGAATGCTGATGAAGTGACCAGGCCCTAATGGAGGGCAAATAAGCAAGGAATATAGGACCCAATCTCCTTTGCAACTAGAGTGTAGCTTCCAGCTTTCCTTCTATGTAGAGCAAAAGCACCATGTGTGTTTTCCATGTCTTAACACCACAGCACTACCTGGTGTCCAGGTAATATACTGCAATATATGTGTGTAAAATGAAGAATTTCAGGCCCAATCCTGATGACTGAGTAAGGAAATTTAGGGCTAAGGCCAAGGAACCTGCATTTTCTTTTTTTTTTCTTTTTTTTTCTATGAAGTCATTCGTACATAGATCATAAATACATTTATGCCATTATAGGATTCAATGTGTTGATTATTTGTACAAACTGGAATGCTTACATTCTACTAAGCAAAATAGCCTTCACCACCACTTTTACCCAATCACAGCATTAAGGAACCTGCATTTTCAACAAACATTTCCTCACCTACTTACTGATTCTGATGGCTAATAAAATATAAGGAGTCCTTCAATGAACAGCTTCAAAAGAAAGCTGCAATGGAAAGCCATGAGAGGCTAAAGGGTTACTATCATGGTGACATGAGTTATTGAGGAAAATAATCTTCTAGTTGTATGATGATCAGATTGAAGGAGCTAAGGTAATGCAGATGTTAAACTATCTATGATGTATATATACAACAAAACACGTTATATATGATAAATACATACAATTTTATTTGTCAAATTAAAAACTGGAGGTGGGGGAAAAATCCAGAGAGAAAGATTTTCACAACAGTCTAGGTATTAAATCTAATCACTATAAATTACTCATTTCTTTGTTCCCAGGGCTTAGCATGGGAGTCATAGTAACTCAATCAGAAGCAGTTATGTGCAAAGCTAAAGAAGCTTAAGCTTCATTTTCCCTCAGTGGCATGGATCCTTTCCCAGTCCCCTACTTTTTAATTAGAAAATAAATCAAGACACGGAGGCCAATGGAATAAAACAAAATACACACATATATAGTCAACTGATTTTCAACAAGAGTGCCAAGAATACAAGCAGTCCCCAAGTTACCAATATCCAACTGACATATGTTTCACACTTACAAATAGAGACTATACAAGTAATAAGTAAATATACCTAGTCCAACTTACATACAAATTCAACTTAGGAACCTATCCTATTCATAATCTGGGTACTTTCTGTACCCTATGAGGAAAGCATAGTCTCTTTTATAAATGATTTTGGAAAAACTAGATATCCACATGCAAAAGAATGAATTAGACTCTTATCTCATAACAAACAAAAAATCAACTCAAAATGGATTAAAGACATTAATGTAAGATCTTTAAAAACCCTAGAAAAAAACATAGGGGAAAAGCTCCTTGACATTGACCTTGACGATGATTTCTTGGAAATGACACCAAAAGCATAAGCAACAAAAGCAAAAATAGACAAGTGGGATTACATCAAACTAAAAATCTCCTGCAAAGAAAAAGAAACAACAAAATGAAAAAAAAAAACTTGTGGATTGGGAGAAAATATTTGCAACTCATATATCTAATAAAAGGTTAATATCTAAAATACATCAGGAACTAGCAATATAAGCAAATAACCCAGTTTAAAAATGGGCAAAAGATCTACAGACATACAAATGGCCAACAGGTATATTAAACGGTGTTTAATATCATAAATCATCAGGAAAATTCAAATCAAAAATACCATGAGTTATACCTTATATCTGTTAGAATGACTGTTCTCAAAAAGATGAAAGATTTACAAGTGTTGGCAATGATATGAAGAATGGGAATCCTTGTACACAATGGTGGGAAAGTAAATTGGTACAGCCATTTTAAAAAGTATGGAGATTCCTAAAAAAACTAGAACTAGAACTACTATGCGATACAGCAATTCCACTACTGGATATATATGCAAAGGAAATTAAATCAATATGTCAAAAAATTAACTGCACTTCTGTGTTCATTGTGGTATTATTTGCAATAGCCCAGATATGAAATTTAAATGGCCTTTGATGGATGAATAAAGTGTGGTATATATACATAATGCTATACTAGCTAGCCATAAAAAAAGAAATAAATCTTGTAATTTATAGCAACATGGATGAACCTGGAGGATATTACATTAAGAAACAAGTACCCATCAATATATGAATAGATTAATAAAATGTGGCATATGTATACTTTGAAATACTACACAGCCATAAAAAATGGTGATCTAGTATCTATCATAACCTGGATAGAACTGAAAACCATTTTTATTTTTGAGACAGAGCCTCAAGCTGTCACCCTGGGTAGAGTGCTATGGCATCACAGCTGGGACCACAGGTGCCCGCCACAACACCTGGCTGTTTTTTTTGGTTGCAGCCAACATTGTTGTTTGGTGGGCCCAGCTGGATTCGAACCTGCCACCTTAGGTGTATGTGGCTGGTGCCTTAGCCACTTGAGCCACAGGCACCAAGCTGGGAATGATTTTTCTAAGCGAAGTATGCCAAGAATGGAAAAATAAACACCTCATGTACTCAATACTAAAGTGAAACTAGTTGATCAACATGTATGTACACAAGTAGAAGTAAAACTCAATGGAAATCAAGTAGGGGGGTAAGGGGGAAGAGAAGATGGGGTGAAGGGAACACTTATATCTTTGATTTAAAATGTACCAAAAAAGAAAAGAAGAAATAAACCAGATACAAAAAGATAAATACTTCATGGTCTCACTGATATGGAATCTGAAAATGTCATAGAAGCAGAGAATAGAATTGTGATTACCAGGGGCTGGAGGGGAAAGATGATGTTGATGAAAGGGTACAATATCTAGATAACAGAAATAATTTCAAGAGGTCCATCGTAAAATACGGTGGCTATAGTTAATAATATATTGTATACTTCAAAAGTTTGAATGTTCTCACCAAAAAAAAGTATATGAGTTAATGTTTATGTTAATTAGCTCAATTTAGCCACTCTGCTGATATACGTATACAACGTGAATGTAAATTGTGATTACATTTACGATGTAATTGTAAATCATAAATAAGTACAATTTGTTCATCTATTTTTTTTAATTTGCTAAGAGGACAGTTCTTATGTCAAATGTTTTCCCTGCTACAAAATGTAATAAAAGGTGGGGAATTTGCTTTTACACATATTTTTTAATACTTTAACTGAAGAAGGTCCCAACAAATGTATAAAGCTTCAAGTACCTCAAATGCTGGACCCAGCCTGGCATTGTTTACTGAACTGAACACAAATGACAATATTTTAACAAGTCATTTTTTTGTTAATGTGAGGGTACATATGATCAGGTTACATTGTTTGCATTTTTTTTTTGAGACAGAGTCTCAAACTGTTTCCCTGGGTGGAGTGCTGTGGCGTCACTGCTCAAAGCAACCTCAAACTCTTAGGCTTAAGCATCCTCTTGCCTCAGCCTCCCAAGTAGCTGGGACTATAGGTGCCCACCACAAAGCCTGGCTATTATTTGGTTATAGTTGTCATTGTTGTTTGGTGGGCCTGGGCTGGATTCAAACTACCAGCCTCGGTGTATGTGGCTGGCACCTTAGCCACTTGAGCTACAGGTGCCAAGCCTATTGTTTGCATTTTTCAGGTAATGTCCACATTGTACTTGTGTCCTTCACCCAGGAGATATGCCATATAACTGTACATTGCACCCATTAGATAAGAACTTACCAAACCCCCTTCCCCCTCCTTGAATTTAATTGTATTTTTCTCTCAAGTGTGCATGCAGTTATTTTTTTTTTTTTTTGAGACAGAGCCTCAAGCTGTGCCCCTGGGTAGAGTGCGGTGGCATTACAGCTCACAGCAACCTCCAACTCCTGGGCTCAAGTGAATCTCTTGCCTCCGCCTCCCAAGTAGCTGGGACCACAGGTGCCCGCCACAACGCCCAGCTATATTTTGGTTGTAGCCGTCATTGTTGTTTGGCAGGTCTGGGCTGGGGATTCGAACCCGCCACCTTAGGTGTACGTGGCTGGCGCCTTAGCCAGTTGAGCTATAGGCGCCAAGCGTGCAGTTATTAATCTACTAGTTTCAACTTAGTATTGAGTGTGTGGGATGCTTTATTTTCCATTCTTGTGATACCTTACTTAAAAGAATGTTATTCAAATCCTTCTAAGTTAATATAAAAGATGTAAAGTCTCCATCCTTTTTATGGCTGAACAGTATTCCATGATAAACATACACCACGGTTTATTAATCCATTCATGGGTTTTTGGGCACTTGGGTTGTTTCCACATCTTTGCAATTGTGAGTTAAGCTGTGATAAACATTCAACTGCAAATATCCTTATGGTAAAATGACTTCTTTCCTTTTGGGCAGATACCTAGTAATAAGATTACAAGATCAAATAGGTCTACTTTTAGTTCTTTGAGGATTCTCCATACTTCTTTCCAGAAAGACTGTACTAATTTGAGGTACCACCAACAGTAGGTGACTGTATCCCTCTCTCCACACCCACACAAGCACTTGCAGCTTTGGGCCCTTGTGATATGGGTTATTCTCACTTGGTCATGTGATATCTCAAACTAGTTCTGATTTTCATTTCTATGATGATTAAAGGTGATGAGCATTTTTCATGTGTTTGACCATTTGTCTGTCCTCATTTAATATGTTCTTCTTCCTTGCTAGTACCTCTTAACCCCTAGTTACCATTGATATAATAGATAAGTTGATCTTTCAAAAACAAGAGTCAGCTCATATCACTTCTCTACCAGAATATTCTAGTCTAAGAATAAAAGTCAAATCTTTACAATGCCTACAAGATCCCACACAACTAGATCCTTGTTGCCTCTCTAATACAATATCCTACTGTCCCTTCTGTTCACTTTGCTCCAGTTATACTAATGTCTTTATTATTTCTAGACCATGATAGGCATATTCTCTCATTAGGGCCTTTGTAATTTCTGATCCCTTTGCCTGGAATTCTTTTCCTTACAGATAGTCTCATGGGTCTCCACCTACCTCCTTCCTTCAAATCTCTGCAATTCCTCTACTAGGAGTATATCCAAAAGACTAAAAGTCACTTTATAACAAAGATATTTACACCAGATTGTTCATTACAGCTCAATTCATAATAGCCAAGTCATGGAAGAAGCCCAAGTGCCCATCAACTCAAGAATGGATTAATAAATTGTGGTATATGTATGCCATGGAATATTATACAGCCTTAAAAAGGATGGAGACTTTACCTCTTTTATGTTTACATGGATGGAGCTGGAACATATCCTATCTCAAGAATGGAAGAAACAACATCCATTGTACTCAGTACTATTATGAAAGCAATTTAAAATCACTCACACTTTCATATGTAGAATAGAATAGATCACAACTATGGCCCAAGATGAAGGAGGGAGGAGGAAGGATGGAAGGGGAGTGGGGAGGTCAGATCGAGGGAGGGTGAATTGTGGGATCACACCTATGGTGCATAATGCAAGGGTACATGTCAGATCTATTAGTATAGAGTATAAATGTCTTAACACAATAATTAAGTAAACGAGATGAGATATATATTAACCAGTGTAATGTAAGCATTCCTAATTCTATATGAAATCAGCACATTGTACCCTATAAATGCATTAACATATACATGATCTATGTATTTACAATTTAATAAAAAAAAATTTCTGCCCAAATGTCATCATCTTAGTGAGGGTTTTTCTGATTATTCTCTCTAAACTGCAATCCTACATACATAATCTCTGCCCCCTTCTATGATTTATGATTTATATTTTGCCTTAGCATTCATCACTATAGGATATATATTAATATTTAAGGAGGAGGGGCAAGATGACCAACTGGACCCAGCCTCCAACAGAAGCTCCCATCCAGAGGGAAGGATAATGTCCAGAAAGTACCCAATTAAGCTGAAGACTGGGAGCTGAGCTGAGAGAAGAGTGATAACTACAGGTCACCTCTGCTGAGGCAAGCTGCAACTCAAAGAAAGCAAACTTCAGGTACAAAATTCATCCCAAAGGAAAAGTGTCTGTCCTCTCCCCAAAGAAAGTTGTGGGGAGGGTTTGATTTTCTTTTTTTTTCTGTTTTCTTTTTCTTTTTCTTTTCATTTGCTCCTGTAGGTTTTCTACAGGCAAGCGGTTAACTGAGGACCTCTTGTCTCACCCCATGGGTGAGAGCTGTAGGAAGTGGGGTCTACTTCCCCAGAGGGACCCTGTTGTGACCCTGAACACTCCCTTTCCAGGAAGAAAAATTGAACTATAATTTTCCCTGCCATTATGAACTTCCAGTCCTCCTTCCCCCCTTGCCTGATGAACCAAAAGCCTAACCCCTGTAGAGACTGTGGGAAGAGGCTCATGAGCAGTGTCCCCTACCTCCAGTGCCAGACCAAACTCCCTGTCCCCCACCTGGCCAGAGCCTACTAGAGCCACGCATCCCCATGTCCTGCCCCCCTCCCCCGTGCCTACCCTGCCTCTGGGCTGTGCCCACACTGGGCCAGAGTCATGAGCCAAATGCTCTCCTTGCTGAAGTCACAGGGTGAGTGCCAGGCACTTCCAGAACCATGTGGAGCATCCCCATCCTGCTGCTGATTCTGTGTGCCCCATGATCCTGGGGCTGCTCCTATAGCCAGAACTCCCTGGCTATGGCAGTCACCTGGGAGCTGCACAGGGTCACTTCCCACAAAGATCCAGCAACAACAGAGAGATCCCGCTGGGGTATAAACTTGGAGAGACAGCTCCCCAACTCTGAGGACTGCCAAAAGAAACCAGAACTCACTCTACAGGGATACCACCGATGCTACAGAGCAGCAGGGGCAAAGGCGCGATGCCTGAGGGAGAAAAGCATTTGCTGACCTGTTGCCCTTAGGATTAGACTGAGTCCAAGTGGAACACTTGCCAGTGGCTATTCAGTACCCAAGGCAGGCAGGCCTCAGCTCCCTTAGCCAGCTGGTAGCAAACGGTAGTGGCTGGGCTGCTGGGGCATTGACCTTCCTTTGACTCTGACAAGTGCAAACCCCCAGCACATCTGCTTATTGGAGGTAGCAAGGCCTCGGCCCTGTGGGGTCACCAGTGACTGGGCATGAAAGAGGAACAAAGTAGAGAAAGAAACTCAGCCCCCTGGTCCAACTCTGCTACCGGGCAGGTCTTTCTGACTCCACAGAGCACCGGAGCAAGCCAAATTTGAGCAGCCAGTAGACTTGCACCATCTAGTTGCTAGACACCTTTCCAGCTCTCCCATATGAGAGTTCATACTGACTGGGTCAATTGGTTTGGAACTCCTAACCTGGGCCAATCACCAAGGACCTTCTTGGGAGGTACCCTGGTTGTGTGGTAACAGGAGGGGTTGATTTTCCTCTTATAGTAGTTGTCCATGGAGGGTGAGGTGTCTTAGTTGCTTATATTTCTCCACAGCTGAGACTTCACCAGAGTCACTGATCCACTAGGATCAGACAAGAAATAGCTGTATACAAGACAGAGCCACCTAACCCCACCATATCAAGCAGGTTTCCTCAGCCTCAGACTGTAATACTGTACAGGTCCTTTGCAAAACTATAGGGGAAAAGGCTGCAGTCATCAGTCCCAGATCCTTGAGAAAGGGCGGGTTAACCACAACTTCAGAAACTCCGAATCCAATTTCACCTTACCTGCCCATCTAGCCAAAAGTGAAAAACAATCATGAGGTGGAATCAGTGGAAAAACTCTGGCAACATGAATATTCAAAGTAGACCAACTCCCCCAAGGAATGATATGGCAGACATAGCACAATATCCATTCATAAACAAATGGCTGAGATGTCAAAAATTGAGTTCAGAATTTGAATAGAAAACAAGATCAACAGAATGAAGGTAAAGATGGATTCAGAATTTCAAGAAATAATTCAAAAGATGTCTCAAAAATTCAATGAATTCAAAGAAAAAAATCACCAAAGATTTCTGAGACATTGAGGCAAGAATTTGCAGCCCTCAAAGATCTGAGAAATAGAGGGGGGAATGGGTGGAGGGAGGGGGATTGGAGGGATCATTTCTGAGGTTTATCTTACAAGGGTACAAGTGAATCTTTCTAAGAGCAGAATGTGAACGTTTTAAAACAATAACTAAGAAAATGGCATGAAGGCTATGTTAACCGGTTTGATGGAAGTGTTTCGGATTGTGTGTGAAAACCCCA